>QVNW01001021.1:0-20071 GCA_014825475.1 Pseudomyrmex flavicornis
TTCCGGATATTCTCAAACGTGTATTTAAACATAAACGCACTATTGTGGCAAATATGTCTTGTGTGTTTTCTCTTTCTCTCTCTCTCTCTCTCGGTACGTGCGTCGTTGAGAATGAATGAAAAATCAAAGAACGTCTGTTAGTAAAGGATGAACAAGCGGGAAAAATAATATGAAGCACCGCGCCGCAGGCGTCGCCTGTGCCGGGGCCTCTGTTTCTTTCGTTGACTTACTATGATTAATGCCGGGCTTGGAGTCTAGATGGGCAGCCGCCAAAAGTCAGCACCGAAAATAAAAGAATTTTCACCATTAGATCTCTCAGAATCGACCATAGCATGGCTCTCGAGTCGCGCGTTCGTCCTTGGCCTGTGCGATTCCTTTACGTTCGTGTGACCGAATGGCAAATACATGAAGAATCGACCGGTTCCGATGGTCGACCGAATGCTCACGAGTTATTCGAATTTTATATACGCGTAGTTGGAACGCAAATAATTATTTATTATTACTAATAATTGTTATCAGGCTTTTTTCAGTAAAGATGAATCCAGTAAATAACCAGATTTGCATAAAAGTCATTGTATTAGAATTCTTAATGTAGAATTTTATTTCGTTGTTTCCGATAAATTCGAAAGTAATTTAAATACAGAAAATACAAGAGATTTTATAATAAATAATTATGTTCCATGTTTCTCCTTAATTAATTTTGAGCGAACTGTAATCCTTTATAATCTGAACAACTTTTGTTCGTTTAGTGAGATCAAATACGAAAGCCGAATAAAGAGTTGCAAATATAGACGACAGATTACTGCGGTAAGAGTTTTCGTTTAGAAAGTAATTATAAACCACACAATTATCCGAGAAACCGGAGACATGAAAAGATACTTCGAGACAATTGCGGGATAATCTGTATGTATTCTTTGTTGCTTGAAAGTAATAAGAAGAGTAATGTTCCGAATCACAAACGAACAGTGTATTGGAAACGTCCGTGCTGGCGAGTCGGCGAAACAAGCGAGCTTATTTGCTCTTGTGCATGCGAAACGATCAGGAATGTGCTGGCTGTGAACAAAAGTAAGACGATAATGCAGCCGATGCAATAGCATGCAGTCGTACCGTAGGCGAGTGTTCTCGTTTTACAGACTTTTTTTGCACATACTCTTTTTACATATATAAATGCCGTGCGATCGGTGAGATCAAGAAGGAGCATTAAGAAGAAATCTGATACGCTGAAAAAGGTCAAATCCTCTCGTACACAACCGAATTCTCAACGAAACGAGCAATTTAACAGATCCAAGTGCAATTTTCAAAAGACACGTCCAACATAATTGTAATTAAAATAGCAATTGTTACATTTAGTTGTAAACAAGATTAAACTGTCTTAGATTTAAAAAAAAAATTAATTAACTTCTCAGAAACGTGAAATAGAATAAAATGTCAAAACCAGCATTTTCCATGCAATTTTCTCAACTTATTGGAAATACGTGTGTGCGCAACATTCGATGTTAAATTGAGTTTCTTGTGGAAAGTGAAAGCAATTACAAATTCATTAAACGTGTCTTTTATCACCATTCTACTAACCAACTTCCATGTTATTTACTACAACTTTTCTCTTTCGATTTACTGTACAAAATATTAGATTACACCGCGGCCATCAATAAATATATACTTTATACATCTACATGCTATATACATATATACTGACTGATCTAATAAACCCCTCGCTAATAAAAAAAAAACTCAGATACGTAACATCAGAATAATTTCGATTAATCGCGTCAATTACAACTTCTATTCAATCTGCAGAGATTTAGTTTCCACCAATTGCGTAACTACAATGAAGCGCAACAATCAGCAAACACTGCTCTGTGACAAAATTAATTTGTTCTTCGAAAATATTCAGAGAGAAAGAAATGTTGTGTCAAAATACAGCAAAAAAAAAATTTCAGACACATGTGTCTCTTCTCGTCACAAATATTGAAGTTCAAATTATGAATAAGTGATTGAGAAAAAAAATAAAAGATAAGAAATTTTAAGAAGAAATGAGATTCGTCAAATTGTCACTCACTGAATAAAACAAAAAAGTGTTTCCAAGTGTCCACATGTGTAGGACTGGAATAAAACGCGGTGATTTCGCAACAAGTATACAGGCCATTTTTTTATGGTAAATAAACCGAGATGTGCTTAGATTCTGCGCGAGATGAGTCACGCGCGGACAAGTCGACTCGCGTGACTCAAGAGAATCAGAAAGAGACTCGGTCTGATAAGTGGATCGTTTGTCTGGATAAGGAGAGGTCCTTCGAAGAGCGCACCGACTGTCTTCGTCCGTCTTTCTTGAGCTGTCGCAGAGAGCAACGCTACGCAATACAGATCGATTGGACTTAATCACCGTATAAACAAGCGCCCAATCCCGCATGAGTCGTAACGCGACTTATGGTAATCGAAAATGTGTTAAGGCTCTCTTTCTCTCTCTTTCTTGAGAGGCAACCTTCGATCGAGTGGAAGAAGAAGTTCGCGATTCAGGCGAATCTTCGAAAGGATTTAAAAGGTCTCCTCCTCTGTTTTTGTTGAGCTATTTCTTGCGTTTTCGATTAATGCGTGCTTGGAACTGACGGTGCAAAATCGTCTCCGCTATTCATTTCGCAAAATCGATTACTTGAGGGGTTTTACAAAAAAACGTTTCTCCGTTTACGAAAGAACCCTCAATCTCTGTCTTTACTATGCCCGCAAGAAATTAAATTACACATTTGTTTACGTTCAACATACGCGGTCATCGTTTATTTTTCTCAAATTTATCTGATTCACGTGTGTGGAGACGTTAAAATTAGTCATATATAGGATGATGACTTATAAAATATACAAACGCGCGACGTTGCGAAAGTCGGAACACAAGAGTAGACGAGATTGAAAAATAGATGTTACCAACTCTCGAGATGTAGTTCTTTTTCTTCTTTTTTTTTTCATCGTTCTCCAAACCTCGACGTAATTTGCGATCAGTAAAAAAAAAATATCTTGGTGCATCTTTTTCGATTTATTAATAACGTTGCGCTTCGCGCGCGATGGTTCGGATTATACTCTTCGAGTATCCCGGCGAAACGCGAGAACAAAGAAGCCACTGTACACGAACTTGCACGGCAGAGGCTCTCAAACAATCTCGTACACTTAACTCTTCAACAAATATTTAACAAATTCTCAAGCTCTGTCTTTCTCCGTCCGGTTCTTACATCTCTTTAAACAGAGAGAACCATCAATTTATCATTTAAAGCCGAGACACACGTGCAATTTTTTTATTCAAATTGAGCGAACCACGATATCACGATAATATTGTAATTCGTTAATACCGTGCAAGAAAGTCGCGTGATATTTCGAGATATTGTCAAGAAAAAAGACACCACGAACCGAGTTTAAACTTCCGGAGATAAAGCGTGTTTAAAAAAAGAAAAAAAAAAAAAGAAAACCAACGCGATTTTGCGGTAAGCACTCGTCTCGACTCGATCGAGATTTTGACATTTTTAGTCATCGTACATTAACCAATGTAATCTGATATTTCTGCTGTTGCTTCACTTAAAACCCGTGGAATAATATTTCACGACGCGTCCGAGAAGAACAAAGATCGCGCCAAATAATTGGCTAAACACGCTCATGGCCGACCCATTGTAATCGTACACCATCGCGACACTCCCTTGTGATTAAATCTATTTACTGCGTAACGCATCATTTGTGGCGGTTTCTTGTTATGTTGTTATTGTGTTCGTTCGATCATTGACTGGTCATTAACTTTACGACATTGATCGTTAGAAGACGCTTATCTACATGTGTAACCACAATTGTCTGATGTGGATCGCATAATCGTTTTTCTGATATTCAATAAAACGCATCTTTTTACACGCGAAATTGAGAATCGCTCGCTCGCGCGCACGCTTCAGGAAACTGTCAAGAATTAGCGTTTGTGTTTACGGGAACGAGATTTCTTGCAGAGTATCGAGAGGTTAAATGGCTCGTATAAACTGCGGGCGGTTCAATTCATCGCGAGAGCGCGTGTCTTCGCCGGGCGAGCGCGTATACGTGAGGCTACAATGAATTCGCCGCGCGGCGGAAAAACCGTTGCCGTTAATCGACGAGCGCGTTAACTTACCGCGTTGGACTTGGGTTTCGACGCGGCCACGTAGGCCAAATATTGAATCACTTTCTTCGTGTTTTCGGTTTTGCCGGCTCCGGACTCGCCAGTGCATAAAATTGACTGGTCTTCGCGATCTGCAAATATAAAATAGTGACAGATAAATAGATGTAAATTATTTCAATTTTTATCTTTTTTTGTGTGAACATAAAATAAATATTTATTCTTACAATTTCAATAAAAAAAATGTTTTTGTCGCATTTGTTTTAAATATCAGAATTTAACATATTCGCTAGTTAATAATGGACTCTGTATGTTAGGAAAAATGTCTCATTATTTTGTTACCTTGCAACATTGAACGATAAGCCGTATCGGTAATAGCAAAAACGTGCGGCGGCACCTCGTGTCTCTTGATGCCTTTGTACCTTTCCATGATCTTTTCTGTGTATATTGGCAGTCTCTTGTAGGGATTTACTACGACGCAGAAAAGGCCAGAATATGTCTGCAAAGAGATGTTTTTATTATTTCGACTATTCCACAAAGCGTTTCTCTCTTTTTCTTATATTTACCCTTATATTTATATAAAAGTATAAGATATATAATTATATACATGTATGTGCATATAGACACACAGAGCTAATCGAAGCGTTTTCGTCAATAAATACAAAATTGGAATAATTAGCTCACATCTTTATTCATTAATCATTAATCTATGGCTTCATTCACATTTGTGTCTTCCTGAAGCCGTTTTCCTTACCGATTAAAAGCGAAAGCGTTCACTTTTAATCGTGTGACCCAATTGTTTCGGCATTGTTTCCGCTCTGACACCGATGAGCATTCCTAGAATTCTCTCGCGATGGCGCGAATAGTACGAACATGTTGTAAAGCAACGCTGGAATGTCCGATCGATGACGTCACGTTCACTATGCCACGCTGGTTTTGCGAGCGAGGCACATAAGAGAGCCGAAGCGAGAGAAAGAGATCGAGATATAAAACTTCTCGGGCTCGCCGTTCTCCAGCGTCTTCTACCTCCGTACTTGCTCTCCCTTTCTCGTTCGGTCGTTTGTTCGTTTTCTCGTTGGCACATTTTCTCCGAGCCGATACGCGTGTACATGCGGGCTGTGGATAACGTTGCCGGTCGTACACGACCGGTGGTCCTGAAACCGAGAGCCTTGACTCTCGCGCTCGTAACCACATCGCACGGAGGAGTCGAAGCGAGTCAAAAAGTATATCCTATCGGCTATGAGAAACCGAGAACCGAGAAAAATAAACATTTGTAAAAATTGATTTTTACAATATATATTTTTACAATATTTATATTTGTAATATCGCAATATTTTTAACTGTCGGATGACGTCCCTTTCTCAATAAATAATAAAATACTGAAAAGCTATTTGCTTTTATTGTAAAAAACTCTTAATTCGAGTTTTACAGCAATGTTATTATTGTTGCCGTGGACTTTTCTATTTCGAGATAAATTTACTTTTAAAACGCGAATCATTGTCTCAAAACTTTCTTAAGAGTTTTGCGATAAAAGATAAGACCTTATCTACCGGATGATCACAACGGATGTTACTTTGATTAAAATAAAAAAAAAAAAATCACACTTGGTTGATTTACGAGCGCACTTTAATCGACATACGATTATCGACAAGTAATTCGCACTTTGAATGACAGGTAAAACTAAATCCACATGAAACGTAAAATGCTTTTTATCGCACGTTATAACTCGTATAGTAGGCTTAGAGAAAATTAATAAGCTTAGTAAACGCGCAATACGTCAAATCAAAAACTGTTTATCGTGACATAAAGATTGCCTCTCGCAACCACTACAGAGACGAATGTTTCTCTCGTCACCAAGACAAATAAATAAATGTCTTTGCATGTGCAGCGGCAGTTAGACTTTTATGTTATTTGTAACAAAAGAATATTTAATCTTTCGAGCGCGATATCAAAACAGAGCAAAGTTATTTAACCTTTTATCAGCGGGTGCGCGAGTCCACGCCACATGGCACGTTCAGGGTTGTCTCGTAGATAGACAGATGACGTTTTACATACATTTTTCCAGATATCGAATCGTTGTCTCGTCCAATCGCTGTGTTTACATGAACTTTCACTCATAGTTTTTCACTCATAGTTGCTTATTGAATAAATCATCCTCTGCCTCTCCCTCTCTCTATAAAAATTTTACATATACGAGAAAAGATTGATTAGAAACGATACATAAATAGCGACTAGTGTCATATTGTTGTTGACAAGTTTAATTCTTCAGAAAAACAAATATCAACGTTGGCTCATTATCGCATATAGTGTCTGTGACAGTTCGCCAAAGTAGACGTTTTTGATGATTATTGAGCTCACACTTGCAATGGTCACAATTTACAAGTTGGGTTTCGAATTGTTATTTCATTCGCTTAACGATTTCCATTTACTTCCGAATCTGAAAAAATCTAGTTCGGTGAAAAGAAATTTTCCAGCAAGGAAGTCATCGATCGTCATAAATGGCTATTTTCACCATATTATTATTAATTTTGGATATTTATCAATCGTCCTACGTACACATCTCTCTGATCTCGACAATAATAATTAAACATCCGGTAGTTTTCTGTGCGCAGTATGATCGACTTACAGCAACGTATATCATTCATCGTGTGCATCGTACACATTGCGTACACATATTTCATACCGAGAGGAATAATTCACCGCCAACGCGTAGACGTGAATTATCGTTGTTTACACGTAAAAACGCTCAACATTGATATCGCCGCGCAACGGTTGCGAGCGATATACTCTTCGAGCAGCGGCCGACGAAAGAAAAAAAGCGGGAGACAACGGGTGCGTAGGTGTTAATAAACGCTCCTCTCGGCTCTTATCTTACCTTTCGTCAAATGCCGCTACGATGACGCGCTTAATTGCGCGAGTCCACTCAAATTATTCAACATCATCATTAGAACCGCCGAAAACAATAACTCGACGTAGATCGTTTGGCTCCTCCCGTCGTGTCTCGTTCAGCTATCGGGTTCCAATCTGGACCGGTGTTTTTAGCAGTTCGACATTTTTTCGACATTACACATCATCGTTGTCCTCCGGGATATTCCCATCATCATGCGCGTGTCGTACACCGACTTTCAAAAGTTCTCGCGGCGAGTCATCGCCGAGAGACTTTGTGTGTACGTGTGCGCATCCAGAACCGACTTACAGCGTGATTCACACACACGCACGTTTCGCTTTCCCCGGGCGGATCCGCACTCGGGCTCGCTCGCGCGCTACCTGCGTCATCCTTCGTGGAAGAAGCCACCCGGAACCGGTGTCGGGTTTATTTATTCTCCGCGCGGTGATTTCCACGTTAATTTACTCGTGTACTTTCGTAACTTTTCCCATTATGGTCCGGTAAGCATCGGTCGTTGAGTTTTAACCGAGGTTCAAACTTGTTTCCCCGCGTTTAAATGCGCCGCTTGCGGGAAACAAATAACGGCTCGGTTGATTTCAACTAACGTTTGTGGACGCTTGTTGTCTTGTGCTGTTTCTTTCATAGATCCGTTATATGTTGCCGCGAGCTTTCTTCATAGCACGATGCAACATCAAGAGATAAACGATCCCAAAAAGTAAATAAATTTAATACATATGCCTAATTATTATTTTCTTGTTGCATTGTCTCGGCGGTTCTTTTCTTTAAAGTGCGATTCTCAATGTGCGCGTGCGTTTTGTCAAATGTGCACTTTTTTCGTAACTACTCACATGTATCTCTTGGAATGGTTAACAACCGTGCGATTAACTGACGCGACGCTTTTCACGAAATTCTGTCGTGAAGACGAAACGGAAACGCGTCTTTGTCCACTTTTTCCAAGCAGGATTGCGCACGGAGGTCCTCGAAAAACCGGTCCCCGGGTGTCATCGACCCTGTCCAACATTCCTGTTTATACCTCGCCGACGCGACGACGTGACGGGAGATTCTTCTAAGCAAATCGGCAAGCCGGACGCGATCGCGACATGCGTTACATCTCACGGAGCCGACATCTCTCGCCGCAAGGATAAGGTAAGTCTCTTCTTTTGAGATGTACATCCGAAGATCGACATCCTGTCGATAGAATTTGCCGAAAGAATGATTTTGATGGAATTTCCAACGGCGATCGAAAATGGCGTTTTAGAAATGCCGGAGTTTGTGAGAAACGTTGTTCTCGCGTGAAAGTTCTTATTTAGTCGACTTTTTGAAGCACACAAATAAATAACAAAAACTTCATATATTTCATTCATATTTTTCTCATGGAGAAAAGATAGAGATAGTACAAATTGTTTTCGTCGTAAGTTTAAACTGGCAATTACGATCAAATCCTTGTACATGTGATTCAGAATCAGATTTTGTTCGCAATGTCACGAATCGACTATCAAAGTTGTGTGCCGTATCTCAGTGTGAATCACCTTTCTACGCACCGACAAAACGCAACGATGCGTCACACTCGCGGCGTTTAGTAGCGCGCGCGCACGCTTCACCTCGCGTTTTCTATTATAAGGACATCGTTGGATCTTTTTTTACAGGGCGCCCCACGTCAAGATTTTCTTTCGGACGCCGTAGTAACGAGCATGAATGCGGGACGACGACCGTAAAAGGCATCGTACTTGCCGCAGCAACCCGTTACCGGTCGCTCGGCGATCGTTTTGCCGTCGCGTCTTTAAGACACCCGCGATTTAAGCGGGTTAAGGACGCTCGTCCTTATAAGGACTCGTCTTTGCCTTTTTGCGCTTGCCTTCGTTCCTCCCTCCCTCTTCGTTTCTCCTCGTCTCTCTTTCTCTTTTACTTTTTTTTTTTTTTTCGTCCCGTAGCTCGCACATTTGACCGCCTATCCGCGCGATCGCCCTCGATTCCAGACAAGATCGAAAGTCTCGATTCTCCGGCTCTCTCGCGCGAGGGAGTCATGCGCGTGATCAAGTGCAATTTGTAACGAACGGTAAAAGCGTGATTGGAAGCGGTACGCTTTATTATTTGCGGGTCAAAGTTGCGACGCCGCGAAACAACATCGTAAACCTATCTCTCGCGACGAAATTGCGCGAAAACGCGCGCTCGAAATTATCGGTGAAATTAACATAAATTCACTATTAGTGTATACACACGCGTGTACATCGCGTGTATCGTTTTATTTATCGCTGTTTCCAACGCTGACTTGTTTTAGACCAACACTAGATTGACTTCTTACGCTTTATTATTATTATTATTAATGCGAAGATTTCAGTCCGCGAAAGAAGACGTAAATTCCACGATGACGAACCGCGAACGTTCAGTCATCTGCGAGATTAGTATATTTTATTACTAATCGTTATAAGTTTATTACGCGCTTGTTACTCCAACGTGTTTCTCATTTTCCAATTCTGTGATTCCTTTTCATGTTTCTTTTCTCTCACTCTAAACGCGCATTTCATTTTTTTTTTTTTGAGTATTACGGTTTTATTACGTTTCTTCTTTGACAGACTGTAAATTAACGTCTTCGGCAAATTTTTGAAAATGTCGGTAACAAGTCGTGTAATATGATGAAGAACAGCGACATTAACATTCTGGACACATCATTAATACGATAGCAGTAGTTAATTTCAATCGAGTAAAATGGATATATGTATTTTCAGTTTTATATATTACATATGAAACTGAATATTAATATTTTATATAATAAATTTTTCTATAAATTAAACAGATCACGTTCTTCTTTGACAGACCGTACGTAATTGATATGTTGCAAAGCAAGCATTCATTTTCATTTTGCAAATTGAATTGAATTCGAAAAAAAATATGTACAAGTGTAAATTGTTATGTGTAATAATTTTAAAAATATATATTTCGCGCACGTATGTACATCCATAGCTCACATTGACCGAAAAATTCTTTTTGCTAGTTAAATAATTTGTGTCTCGTGAAGATTGCTTAGGATTATTCACTAAAATTAGTACGTTTGAACGTGTTCTCAGATTATTGGTTCCGATTCTTATCTTCGACACGTTAGCTTCTTTCCCAGAAGTTGGTCGCTGACTGACGCTTACAAATTGGAGCTGTCACACTACATAAAAACCAGGCCAATCCCTTGTTATGCAATTTAAAGGCGCATCGCGTTTAAACCGGCCTTTGAGAGAACGAAATTTCGCATTTGCCTCTCTAGCCGACTTTCTAAAAATGGTACCGTCGCGTTTGCTTGTAATGACTCCCGAGACGGGAACGTTGGGCGCATTTATCTATGTATTAAAACCGGCTCTAGGCATGCCGTGTGCATTCATGTGTCGAATGCACACACACACGCACACAACTGCAGCGCATTTACGCGAGAAATGGAGCCACGTTGCGTCGCGTGCAAGTTCCGATGCATCATCGCGTTGTTCATCTCATCGACGAACGAGAAACGTCAGTTGGCGAATATTTATCGAGCGCATGTCTCCGCAAGCCGGTAGCTTTCCAGACGATGTCCTCACCCGCCAAATATTCGGGTGCATCGCGAATGCACTTACACGACGAATATTAAACGTCATGCCCAATTTGAACGCGACGCGTAGACAAACGTTGATCGACGCGATCATCTGCAAATGAAGTAACGCATAATACAATATGCAATATTTTTTTTTTTTGTGACATTACACAATTTCGTATTATACGTTCCGACACAATTTGTCATGTAAACGCGACATAACTCACTTTGTCAGATACCACACAAAAAAAAGCGAGCACACATGCGGTTATTATACATTGACAACAATTGGAATTACGTCACGGCTATCGGCGACGATATTTATCTTTGCTTCGGCAAATAATTGGCCAGTGAACGGCTGTTTGAAATCCGCTTAACTGTCGTGTCGTATTACATATCGGAGATTGCGATTGCATAGCGATTGCGTATCGAAAATCGATACTCGACCAACGAAGACAGAAATGAAAGACGAAGCGAATTATTATTATGATTGTGAGATTGATGATTCCTATTTATTTTTTATTTTTTTTGAACTGAATTCAATTCGAAAATTTATATTGGATGCTTGTTTTGCATCGCATATATACATATAAATTACCCCTATGAAATTTAAAAAATCTATTACAAAAGACAAGGCCGGGAATAGAACCCGGATCTCCCGCATTCCGTGCAGACGCCTTATCAATTCGGCTACCGAGACACTAAGTGAATTTTTCACAATGTTCGAACATGACGAAGTCAAAGAAATAACGCAATTTTTCACTTGCGTGAATTATAAACAAAAAATTGAAGCCTGTATCAAATGAGCAAAGAGTTTTTCGATCAATGTGAGCCATGTGCTGGATGTACGTGCGCAAAATATATTTTTAAACGTATAAATTATTACACATAATAATTCGAACTGAATTCAATTCGAAAATTCACATTAGACGATTGTTTTCACATATGAATTATCTATTTTACTCCTTTATTTTCTTCTTCTTTTTTTTCTTTTTTTACTTCTCAGGACATTTCTCTGTTCTTTCAATCTTCAATTGGAGTGTGCCGCATGAGATCTGAATGTGTGTGCGGTCACGAAGTCTCTCGCGAACGCATGCGATTCATGCGCGACAATAACACAACCGACTTTGCGAAAACACAAGAAGAAGCAGAGATGAATACGAGATAAGCGCCAGCTTGGAGTAAACCACGCGGTAGCTTACAGTCCGGACCGTTACAGTCCGGATACGGTCCATATATGGTATGCGACGAGTAAAATCAATCGGATTCGCGCCATATACGGGATCAGAATAACGACATACATGTGCGTAAGAGCATTGCGTAAGAACGACGGTTTTTTTTCCACTATATTAATGACTTGCCTGGCAACAAAATTACTGAAAAACCGCTGAACACGCAGAAGCCTTTGCCTCTTTGACCGCGCGAAAAATCGCACCGTCGTTCGCACGTCCGCACATGCTTTATACAGCGCGCTCATGTTGTATATTTTATTACACATAAGCGATTGGTACTCGAGAGAAACGACAGTAGTTAATTGCAATGCATCTGTCGTTGACAAGTTTCATTAGTCAGAAAAACAAATGTCAAACGCCAACTCATTATTGCACATAAGTGCGATAATGTCTGTGCGACAGCGTGTCAAAGTAGACGTTCTCAGTGATTTTCGACAATACATCAGTTTATAATTGTTGCAACAGTAAAAATGTACGAGCTGGGCTTCGAATTGTTGCCTCATTCGCCAGATGTGGCACCGTGCGATTTCTATTTATTTTCTGTAAAAACTAATAGATCGGTGGTAAGAAGATTTTCCAGCAACAATCAAGTCATCGATGCCATAAATAGAGCTATTTTGAAGAGCTCGAGAAATCGTTCCACTAAAGTGCTCTCGAGAAGTGCTGATCAAAAATATATCGAGGTAGATGTCGACTTTTGAAAAATAAGTACGTTTCAACCCGATAAGTTGTTGTTTATCTTTTCGTTTCGGATACTAGAAAACGTAATAGACAGGCTAAACGTGCAAATCTCTATTTGCACTGTGATATGATTTGAATAATTTTAATTTTGATAATTCTTCATTGTTCTCCGTTTGTGAACCGATCTTTTTTTTAACTCATGTTTGTGCTTTTGCGCTGCCAATGCGGGACTATATACGTTACGTATCGAAAGCGAATGGCGTAACAAACGCGTGTCGATCATGCCTAAGCTGAGCGGCGGCCCTGAAACGGTCGAGGCGAGAATTCCGCGTGAATTCCGAAATGTTACTGTTCACGCGGTATCTCCGCCGCAGGACGTAAAAGAGATTCCGCGTGCGGCTACTACAAGCCGCGCGCCGCGAATACTGATTGCACACAATAATCGCGGTACCAGATGCCGCGAAGCGGAGAAACCTCGGCGTGGTCATGCCGATCTCTCGACGAGTGCGAATTCTAGTTATGAGCAGATCGATTAAGAATCGAAAACTGTCGAGCGATGTTAACTATTATTAAACCATTAATGAACTAATTAAAAACCATTAATTAACTATTATTGTCAGTCAACAACGAGAGAAATGCAATATTAAATGACAAACTAGGAAAAAGTAAAAAGACAGAATTCAAATTTATAGATCACAACTCTTCAGTACGTAGTACTGTTGAAGTCTATGGAATTAATCTTCTTTTCAAGAAAAAATTGAAGCTACATTGTTAGATAAATAAGCAGTTTGGTAGAGCCCTAAAGACTCTTTTGACGAACGAAAGGCTCGATTTGAAACGGTAAGCTACATTTCGCCAAGGTGACTGTCGAACTACCAAGATGGCGGGTTTCAAGATCGGTCTCCGTTCAGTTCTCCGGCACGACCTCCCAACGAATATCCCAACCTTCCTCCGCCTTTACCTCCTCGTTACTCTCCCTTTCCCCGTATGCTCTCTGTCACTTTACCTCTCTCCGCGCTGTCGCTTTCTCACCTTATCCACGAAGACCGTCATCGGACTCTGTCTCTATCTTTGAAGTCGCGTTTACCGAATCAGTCACGCGTGAGTCACGACGAGCATCGACTCTCATTCCACGAGACTAGGTGAAGAAAAAACTGAGAGAAAGAAAGAGAGAATCAGAGCTAGAGAATATTGTTGCTGAGGTTTCAAATTGTTTTGCATTCCTACTTCGATAATGTAATGATTTGTTTTGCAAATAATATAATTCATGCTGAACAAATGTGTGCACAAGTAATGTATCTAATTAAAACTGTGTGCTATTAAAATACTTCTCTTCACTTATGATTGTTTGTCGTTCCGATTTAATCGTATGCGGTTGATATCGAGACACGTGAATCAAATCGCGAGAGATTTCAATCGTTTACGAGTTTATCTGAACAATGTTCAGTTGCGGTTCTTATATCGTGCAATTTTCCGCAATGATATAGCGCACGCAAACATCAACGAACGACGTACCGCCTGGTAATATCATGTCGAAATTCCGGGTATCTTTTGTCCAAACAATGTACGCTCGCGTAAACCGACGAGAAGTTATGACGAAGCTCGAGTGGAATTTCTGACGTAAATTTCAAGCCAAATCCCTAACATCCGTTCGGTTGTGGCGTGACAAATTCATCAACGGGATGTGGGATACACGCGCGACGTTTCGACCACATTCTTACACTAGCTTTATAAAAAAAAAAAAAACACAAAATGCCTTCGCGCGATTGCATTTAATCCCGTTGTGGCTCTGAATAAATGCCACATGACGTGCACTTTTTTAAAGCCCAAAGTCGTTCACATACGAAATGTCCGAGAAGTCACCACGCGTTTCCTTTGAAAATGATATGTCCTGGGCATTATCGAGACGCGCAAGAATTTCATTAATTAGAGCGATTTCTGAAAGGTGCAACATAATTTAACATTTAATCGTAATAATCCGTTCGACGCGTTTCAGGTTTTTACTCCGTTCACGCAACGCGTGTAAACGTCCGAGCGGCAAGCAATCGCAACGGCAATCAAATTTTTATTGTTGAGAAGCGAAGACATCTACTTGTCGTCCGGCTAGCAAAGGTGTCTCTTTAATGCGCTGTTTATAAAGTTATACGAGTTACACCGCTCGTATAAGCGTATGTGAGAACAGCTGCACGACTCCGCTATCTTATCGAACGCGACTATCGCTGAATACTTTCTTGACAGCAGGGAGGAAACACAAAAAACGGTGGTGATCTGCTAGTACAAGAGAATTTGCGTGACACGGAAAATTCATTGTGGAAGATTGCATGGGATTTTTTTTTTTTTAATTTGTCGAAACACACAGAAAACAAAACTGGCCGAACACAATTTGTTTCACGTACAACATATTTGTTTTTATGTCGCGACTAAGGCCGGATGTGTATTCATAGTCGAATTTTATATTTAACCTTTAGAAGACCGAACTGGTTCACATACGGGCCAGCAACAGACTTACAATTAGCAATTGTATGATACATAGTTACATATGTGCATAACTTTTTCGTGAAAAAAAAAGATTTCAAATGGAAAAATGCCGGTCCTCTAGATCCTCAGATTAAAATAATAACAAGAACTTTATTAGACGTAAATTAAATACAAAAATTTACTCGAAAAGAAAGCATTACCAAGAAAACTTTAAATAACGAGGCAGCAACTTACAAGGCTGTTCTTAAGCTTAACCAACAATAAACAAAAAATCGTTCTAAGTTTATCTTCAAATATTCTGTAGCCAATAAAGACTTATACATCATCCGCGAAAATAATTTTAAAACGATCTTAAATGTCTTAAGAGATTATCGGTTTTATTTACTTAATTGATTTCCCGTCGCTATAAGTGATATAATAAGCTTTTTTTTTTTTTTTTTGTTTTGAAGATAATGCAAGTATAAGCTAAAAAGTCCAATGTGATAAGACATTCCGATTAAATGTTTCCAACGTCATTCTTTGTGAAGAACGCATCGATATAGATTGCTTGTGCCGTTACGGCTCTCTTTTGAATAAAACCATCTGTATTTACTTGCGATCATTGACAATTTTGTTCGATCTCTCCCTTTACTCCCTCGCTTTCTCAAAGTTATTCTTGTCTCTTCTTAGTCGAAAATAACGTGGAAAATTCATTCATTATCTAAAACACGTTTTAAAGTAGCTTTTAACTGACCATATTGTAGACAAACATATCAATGTAGATAACGATCCAAGAAATGTAAGCCTATATAATTCGTGACATCACACGCATTTGAAAATCTACGCGACAGCGACACTCGATTACATAATTATTTCTGTAATAATATTTATATAACTTATGAAATGTAACTTTTTTAAATTTCTATCTGACATTTTAAATTTAACATCTACTTAGACATTTGTCGATATTTGCAACAGCAATCTGAAGAAGTTAAAAAATCCGATATTTGTTTTCAGTTATGAGATCAAAGTCGAGAAAAAAGAGCCAATTGTCTACCGCGCTCGAAATGTAATCAAAATTAGTGTGAGTCACATGCTCCACTCAGAGTGAGATAGGGCTAGGTTCTTATCACTCGGCGATAAGCGAAAAGCATCAAGGAAACGCGTTCTCTCCTAATACGTAGGCGCGACACGTCAGCTCGCGGAATCGGTGTGACCATCGGCACCGCCCATTTTTCTTTTTTCGTTTGGCGATCTAGGCGATACCTGATCGCGACGAGTTTCGTCCTTGATCTTAGGAACCAATGCGCTTTCGTTTTAATTTCACCAAGATCACCATCGTGGAGAATCACAGAACAAAATCAATTTGTATTTATAAACTTTGAAGATTACATATTCTCTTGCGATTCTAAATTTCATTTATTGAAAATTTACAGGCGGCTTTGCTTGATATCAAGTCTCGAACACCAGACCTGGTTCGAACCTGCAAGCAGAGGTATGTAAGACGAGCATTTTTCTTCCCACATTGCAATTATCTCTTGCAAAACAACTTTCTTCACGGTATTTTCTTACGATAGTTCATTACCTTATCTGCACTTCGCATCACATATCTTACATGTAATTTTTCTGCTCAATGAAATCCGAAACGTTCATCGCAATGCATGTATATATTCTGAAGACATGGAAAAAAGACGGCATTTAATTTGAATAATGAAGCATTACATTTGAAATCTCGTGAGATGAAATTTCGAAGGTCAAAACCGAGGAATGTTTAGCGCGTGCTAAATTGCAATGCAAATATTGCAGGTATCTAAATCGTAACGATACGATCGTCTTTTCCCGATCAGAGACATTCGCGTCACACGCACCTTTCTCTCTCGCTCTCTTTCTCTCCCGACATTTCCGATATATCTCGCGCGCGGATTAATTCCAGACGAGGACGAGCAAGAGCCATAGTGAACCGAGAGTGCTATCTTTAGTTCGCCTTACGAGCGAAAGAGTCATACGGGTTTCTCCTTTCTCTCTCTCTTTTTCTCCTTCTCTCTCTTTCTCTCTCGTTGGTCGGAATAAGACCAATTTTTCGAGGATGTCCGACGTTGTTTTTTTGTAAGGTGTCACCCGGCAATAACAAAAAAATAAAAAAAAAACGTTATATTATTAATAAATTAACAAGAGCAGCTGCTCTTTTCTCAAGTCATAGACCTTTTTAATTTTGTATATTTTTTTTATAATTAACGCGAAAACAAACGATTCCTTAAAAACACGTAAATATAACAAGAATTCTGACACAGTAGTTGGCGCGTTTTTGCATCACGCGTTTTTACCGCAGTCTTGTAAATATTTTGAAGCCGACATTCGAGGAAAACGCCGAAAATTTCATGCAAAAACCTCTCTGGTCTTGACTATTAACGTTAAACGGTCACGAATTACTAACGCCAATTCGAATTCGAAGTCAAGCTTGTACTGACACGATGACTCACCGGTGATTCTTCGCGACGTATATGTTAATCTCGCAACACGATTTGCGTTTTCCAATTTGTCGACTCTAATCTCTCTCATTTTGAGACCTGTAAAGGGCCGATATTTTTCCATTGAGATCTGAAACTCTTTTCACGAAAAATTTATGCACATATGTAACCTACATGTAGCATAAAGTTGCTAAGTCTGTTGGTGGCCCATATGTGAGGGCCAGCCCTCTAAAGATAAAAATTGTATTATCTGCATCTCAGTCGGAGTTATTTAAAGAGCCTCATTAAAATACATACATAAAGGTCCAACCTTCTTCAAAGTCGTAGCTGCGATACGAGGAAAGAATATTTAAAGACAGTTTGTTTGTAGCACCACCAAACATCAAACGAACCAACCTGATCTGACTCAAAAACAGAATTCATCTCGAACCTTGATGTTTTCTAAATTCTTTGCTCAAAAAAAAAAAAAAAAAAAAAAAAAAAAAGAAACTGGCCCTAGGGGAAATTGCGTTCACATGGAAGGGCCAGTACACATCTGGCACTTGCACCTGTATCGCGGCTTTCAATGAGATAATGCTGAATTTCAGTGGTCTTAAAAAAACATTTCTACTATTAAATTTAGAAAATCATAAAATCACAAGAATTTCTCATTCTAGATAGCAGGATAATACGTGGTAAAAACTCGGATGATTCAAAGTAGAGAGAAGCGTTTGAATGATATTCGATAAATTCATTTTTCATATTTATTTTGGTTACTCTCAGTCTACGATGAGTCTTGAGTTTCGATTTTTACACGTTATCACATTTCGTCGATAGATATTAAATTTTATTTTGCTTTCAAATTGCGTGTATTGAGTCTCGAGTCTTTTAATAGAAAGTTAGTAGACAATTTTGAACTTCTTGAAACACGAGACCCGGTGGCCAACCGACCTGCGGCGCGAACTGAGAAGGGGAATTGGGTTAGCGGCGGGCGTAACGTGCGTCGCATGCTCCGAAGTCAAGCGAGAAGCAAAGACTTAAATATCTACTATTATTCGAACGCTGCGAACAGAAGACTGATCGTGTGCCGTGAGGTAAAATTGACGAAAAAACGCTTCGATTGTGCACCAAGAAACACGCGCCGAGGTGCGACGTGCGTTGGACAAGAAAGAGATCGCGGACGAGAATGAGAAACCGACATTGCACTCACGTAAATCAGTCCGGAATAGTACCGGTCCTTGAGGTTATGCAGAACGGAGGCTTCGTTCAAGCAGGTGAGCTCTGCCATGTCCTCGACCTTGTCAAATTTGGGCGGATTCATTTTCTGTATGTCGTCCTTTGCGACGAGCACACGTTTGCCGGTCTCGGCGATCTCCACCTCGACTTCGTCGCCGCGCTCGCCCTTGATGCCAGCGGCGACGAAGCCCTGCGTCTCGTGCGGCACCCACACCAGCTTCTTTTGCGTCCATTCCGCCTGAGTGGCCGGATCGTTGAAGCTGTTTCTGTCCACCGACAAGAAGCGCAGTTCAGGATCGGACCGGTCTACCCTCGAGTCCAAGTCCGCCATCTTTGTTTAGCGCACACACGACGCGGCAAAGCTGCTGCTGCTGCGGCCGTTGCTGCCTCTTTTCTCTCTCGTTTTCCTCCGCGTTCTTTCCGTGCCTTTAGTTTTATTTTTCTCACGCACCAAACCAAGCGTCCGTCCGTCTCTCCTCGTTACTACAACAAAACTATACTGTTTTGTACCACGCGTACCGAGACACAATCGACACGCAGCCGAGTCTGACCGAGCCCAACGACGACGTGCGACGGCGACTGCCGCTACTAACTGTCGCCACGATCCGCGATCAACGGCGAGTTAAAAACGAATGCGCGACGACGGCATCACTCGGCATTACCACCACCACTGCCACTTTCGTCGCCACTACCGCCACCACTGCCGCCACCACTGCCTCAGAAATGCAACACAAATTTCTCTTTTTTTTTTGTCGCGAACGAACGTCTACATAGTTCGACGTTCGACCTTCTGTTGCTGATTGCTGTTGGCGCTTCCTCGTTCAGACAATATTGTAACAGCAATGTAAGGCTACACGTGTAAAAAGATCGAAATACGCGGATTCCGCGTTCTTGTTTTTCTTTGTCTCTTCTCTCACGCTCTTTGTTTTCTGCTTTGCTCGCTCACTTCTCTTCACCGTGGACGCCGCAATCGCAACTGTTGACGACCGTCATCGAGCACGACCGTTTACAATTCTTCGAGCTGTCTGCGCTACATTCAACGTCTCTTTCTCTTTCAATTGTCTTTGTGTTCCTACGTTTTTCTACTCGAGCGACATCCTTTTCAAACAATTTCACCAAAATGCTAGGGATGTGCGCGATCTGTATGCGAAATTCGAATCGGAACGAGTTCTTTCGAGTCCATATAATCGATATATCAGCTTGTATTTCGATTCTTAGTCGAAGCTTTTTCAAGCGGAAACTAACAGTCGATTTATCTGATATATCGATTGTTCAGAGGAATCGTAAATCAAGTTTGAAAAAAAATAGAATTATCTTGACAATAGCATTGTTCGTTTTGTCTCTCGGGAGCTCCGAGCGAATCCAGCGAACTTGATGATGTTCTTTTAGCCGGAAGTTATATCAGGGAATCGGGGTGAAAACTTGGTTCTGTTCGTTTTTTACTGTCAAAGCGGCTCAGAGCTATTT
>QVNW01001022.1:0-36752 GCA_014825475.1 Pseudomyrmex flavicornis
TCTCTCTCTCTCTGAGATCGTTTGTCGTTCTAAAAGTGATGATTTAATCAAATTTATGGTAGCACCGGGCTTGAAATGTTGAAAGGTCGATATATTAAATTAATTTTTTCAAGTAACAATATCGCTGTTAACTTTGTTAGCGGCGGCTCCAGCGGCCGAAACGATCGATAATTAATCGCATTTAACTTAATACTTCCGCATATATTTCGGACATTTTACTACGCGAGCGCGATCGATCGTGATCAATTGTACACGTGACTTGATCACCACCATGCGCTCGCTGGATAACCCGCGGAATGTCGAGGGATGAGATCAGAAACGGGCGGGGGCGCAACAGTTGCGTGGGTGGCTGCGCGTCTAGAATAGATCGGAGGGATGGTAGTAGCGGGGACTGGAAGAGAGACACACGTAGAAGGGGGTTGAAACCCGGTGCCCAGCGATGTGACGTGCTTCAGTATTCATCTAGCATTCACGTTGCGAGCAACTCTGGTCGCAAAATTTCGTGAGAGAAATCGTGTCGGCTGAGAGAAAACCAACGCGCGAGAAGTACATCGATTGCTCGTTGCGATTAATTTTGATTACATTTTGCTTTGATAGATTTTTCTCACCGCGGTATTTTAATTTGCACGTTTGTATTACAAAGATAAAGCAACGTTCACCAAAGTGCAAGTAGTGGTGACCGGTGATGATAAAAGATATAGAAAACTATTTCTCGGAATTTCAACGTATTGAGGTATTTCTATGTTTCGCCAATATAGCGATTGCAATTCAGCAATTTGCAAACCGCCATCGGCGATACCACGTGGAACTTCGTAATTGGGATCTTTTTTTGATAAAATTAGACTGTATGTTATAACGAAAAAACGCTGATCTTTATTGTGCGTGTGCACTTACTTAGAACTTTTACAAACTTTTCTAAAATATTAGAAAGACTTTAGTATTCGATAATTATGTATGTACATTTTGTATAATATAATAATCTCGTCTAAATAAATTGCTAACTTTGTTAATTGTGATGACCAAAGTTTTCTGAAAAGTTCAGAGTTTAATAGTTATAAATACTTACTGCATGCAAAAATCCAAAATAACTTGGAGGCAATACGTATCAAAGAAATGTTATATAAATATTCGTAACATTTTCGTAATATCAAACAGTTGATATGCTCCTACGCAATGTTTACTAGAGTATAGATTGCGGAAATCATAGATATCTATTCGCGAAAATATATGATGCCATAGAAAATATCAGAAAAATATAGAAATCTACGAACACGTGTCTTTTTTTTTTAACAAAAATTATCAGTAGAATTGTAAGTCTTTGCGTTAAAGAAGACTATTAAAACTCACACTTTTTATTTATATAAAATTTCTTTTATCGAAGTCATAGTAAAATTTTGTATACAACTATGTGTTAAATTTTCGAGAGCTGGTTGCATGTTAAAACGCGAGACTGATTTTGACGTGTCAATTCATTGGCTGGAAATGCCCGTATTTCGACATAGTTGTTATTTAAATGTTGCTGAGTATACGCTTGACGAAATGAAAGAGAAGCTAATTAATTAAATAAAACAAGCAATTAGACTCTTTTTGCGCAGGGCAATGGAAAAATGAATTAAAAGTTTTATTATAGCGTATTGCAAACAAACCGTTTAGCTAGAAAAGCTTGGCCCTCATAGATAAACTCTTTCTTTATCATGCATAATTATGTGATATTTTTATATAAATACGTATTACATTTATACGCAAATTGTTTTCTGTACTTAACAAATATACTAACTTCTAAAAACATAAAAAGAGCTTTTCTGTCTCTAAAAAGACTGATTTATAAATATCATGGTGTAAATTGCAACCTGACAAGAGAGATATCTGTTAACAAACTCCGAAAGCTCTTCGTTTGCGGTTTCATCATAAAAGATGATCTTCATTAAATTTAAGAAGTCAAATGCGCGTCAATGCTCTAATGAAGCCCAAGTAGAAAGATTTTCTTTTATCACATTTCATGTGTTTTATATTTCAACTTCAAACATCATATTTACTAATAGTTTTATTTAATCTTTGCTGGCATAATGTATTTTTAAAAAAATTTCTGTAATCTATATGAACTTCCTTTTTATATTAAAAAATTCTTTTGATGCAACACTGCAAACTATTATAAAAATTAAAATTGCAAATCTAAAAGAAATGGTACAAAAAACAATTTTCGTTTTTCTTCTTGAAGTTTATTTTTTCTAGATAAAAAGATATTAGAGACGGAAATGATTAAATGTTATAAGAAAAAGCGATGCTGTTGATAATCAGACTTATTCCAATACCCGATAAGATAATGTTTTTTCGAATTAATTAGACATACACACAGCGTTTATCTTTTATTTGTTACTTAATTATTGTATGACTTTTATTATTTTCTACCTAGAAAGTTAAATAAAATCTGATTAAAAGATGTTTTAACAATTTTGATTTTTAGAAAAAATTTTTCTGAGTGAAATAGTGTAACCATTTGTTTCTGACACGCGCCTTCATAGACGGTTCTTTCATAAATCACTGCATTTCCGTAGGGAACGATTACTATGAAAGCGGATTCGCCTGTGATACCTCTTCCTATTCACTCAGCACGATTGTCATCAGATATCATAACACACATATTTTCTCCCATTATGCAAAAATATTGACGTACTATACACCATGTTTCAGCAACGATTTTTTCTTTTCTCTGTCTACCGTATACATATTTACACAAGAGGAAACTGAGTGAAGAAATGAGAATTACTGTAATATTCAAGATTATAAAAGGAACGTGCAAGTGGAACGTGTTTGCTAATTGAAATTTTTATCTCCGACCGACGTCTAATTTTCGCTTGGAAGGCCTAATTATTTTGCAAAATGTTTTAGTTATGCACGGTTGAACCGCTTCGTGCACTTTATACGGATCTGCTCTTTTTTTTATCTCTTATATAAAATAGGCTTCTTTTATCTTTCTCGGTAATGAGTCGCAATTGCACATGTATTTAGGACTGTCGTCTGAATGACTCTGAACAAGCCTCTAATTGCTCTGAACAAATTGATATATACGCTTTTGTGTGTGTGTATTTATCAGTGTGTGTGTGTGTATTGAATTTTGAAATGTTACATAACACCCACATAATAGATTTTAAAAATCTCATCGAGATTGTACAATAAGAATGCCAGCGTGTGAGTAATGTAAAACTCGTTGACGAAACGCGTAACGATGTATGAGGATAGAAGAGTGAATTCCAGTCGGTGAGAAATCCAATTTGCGGTCGTGTTGGAAGTTGGAAGGAACCGATCGCGTTGATGAAAGATTTTAAAAGTAACGATAAAGGTACAAGAAGAAAAAGATTATTGCTATGCGCGACACGGCGGAAAGTGGACGAGATTTCCGCCCGAAGAGAAATACGATTTATAACGGAGTTTTGTTATTGCGGGATTAATTATTGATACAATCGTGGCGCGAAAAACAACGAGAGCGACGACAATGTCGTCCAGATTTGATCGTGAAACAAAAAGAGATATATACTCTCATATAAAACAAGATTTATCGTCAGTTCAACGCCCGAGAGAAAAATAAAATTATTGGTTTTTGAAAATGCACCGCATATAGATAAGAAATTCGTTTAGCGATCGAATGAAATAAAAGATAGAATCACAGACAATTTATGTTTTGCACCTATTCTATGCAAAAAGAATTAAACGGAACGGTACAATATTTTGTCTGTATGATAAGAAAATAATATATAATTACTTGACAAAATTATCTAATAAATAAATTTGATCAGTAACACTTATAATATGAATAAAAAATCTATAGTTCTCTTAAACTTGTCTGTTATATCATATATAACTTACCCACAACTTATTATTCGTTTCACGTATCATCACGATAAGTGTTCCTCAATATTCCACATTGACATAATATAGATATCGATGCTGCTATAATAATAATTTCTATTATTTCAATGTTTCAAATGTTAATACTGACTCATACTTATTCTCGCGATACGCGAATTATAATTTTCTGTGAGAAATAATGTACTGGAAATTCGATAAGAAATTCGAACTGTTTCCCAGTTTGGCGACTTAAGCTTTGGAATGGCCCCGAATGCGCAGCGTAATTTCTCGCCTAAGGAAGATTGTCTAGTTTGCGGAGACTCTATTTATCATTCCCGTGAAATTAAATTATCGCTGAAAATTATGATGCCGCGGTTCGTTTAACGCATTCGCGCATCGTGCGCACTAGGCACTTTTTCTTCGTTTGTTTCCACAACTCAGTGTTTCCGCCTACTTCACGCCACGCCAAGATCATCCGCGTGCCTTCTATTAATCTCACCATGCAGATCTCTCTCGTTTCCTGCAAAAACTCTTTTCGTCCTTTCAGAACATTCGTGCTAGGCCTATTCAAATATTATAATTTCAAATAATATCTATAATTTTTATAGTTGATTAAAACTTAGACTATCTCTCAAATACGAATTCGAGATGTTCTCTTACAAAGTTAAATAAAATTACGACTTGTTTCCAACCAGAATCTCCAATATCTTAAATCCAAAATCTGCAAAGTACACAAAAAATATTCTAGTATTCATAAAAAGATCATCGTGTTGCCATTACATGCGATAAAACCTGGATCCGAAAAACGCTTTCATTGCCTACGTAGATCGCGTATTTATCGATAGTGAACTTGCTGAAGCGTGACAACCAGAAGTTAAAGTTGGAAAGGAAAACACGACGGCGAGAAAAGCCGTTAAATAAAATCCCGAATAGATCGTCGAGTCGTGAAAATCGAACGGTCCATTAATGATTAGTCGCCAAAGTCAAATTCAGCTGCATGTCGTCACGCGGATGTCGTGAAGTGCGCATTGTTATCTATTATATTGAGTAAATCAAGAAGAAAATTCGTGCTTACGTATATCGTATCGATTCAATTGCAATCGATACGATATCGAATCGGGAGAGAACAAAAGAGAAAAATTTTTACATTGACAAGTTTTCAAAAACTATTTTACTGAAAGAAAAAGTTAATATGTCAGTATCACACACAATGTGAACTCGCAATGAAAACAATTTTTTTAATTTTTTGGTAGTCATTTTACTGAAGATTTTTTAATGTTTTTCGTTATTACCACATTTATCACTTCTAACGTTGCATTACGCTGCGCATTTTTCAGAAATTTTACAAATGTACTCATGCATGCGTCAACGCTCTCTTATTCTTCTGTGCTTTTCAAACATTTCTTTCGAATTTTCAACATTGTATGACACTTCTTTCCCATATTCCACATGTTGGTATATATCTTGTGTCGTGTGCACCACGCACATACTTCACAGAATTCGTTGAATTGGATCGAGAAAAGGACTATGGGAAAGATACGAGTGCAATGGTACATCACGCTGACAGCTATAGCTGTCGCGCGGCGCTTCGAGGAAGTTGCTTTATACCAGTAATACGTCGTTTATCTCGCGGTTTATATCTGTCGCAACTCGGCGGTGGCATAAACCGCACCGAACTCTTCGTCTCTCCTGTGTTCGATATCGGTATATTCCTCCAGAAATAAGCAAGAAAATACTGAAAGCCGCCAATGATCTTTTCGTCCTCGGAATCACCGATCGTTGCTATTCGTTCCATTTTTGAGCGCTCTAAAACCCCGTATCTGCTGCTCAAACCAACTTTGCCGTACATCACGCGACGTTTTCTATCTAATCCATTCACACATCATTTACTCCGCAATCCGTGCCCTCCCTCAAATTAGCGTAAATCTCGCCGGTTCTTTCGACTCGCTTTCGGAATATTCACGTAGTAAAAGGCGACTGCACTAACATCGCGTTGAACGTACGAGAAATCGCAGACAAAGACATGTATCCAATGTAATTTACATTCTTTATTTTTAGAAGAATTAATGCAGTCTCTCTCTCTCTCTCTCTCTCTCTCTTCATGTGTATATTTACATACATTGAAAATGTTCCATTTCTATATGACATTTCTATAAATTTCAAATTTTATCAAAATAAAAAACTTGGTGTTAGAAATAATAAACAAACTTTTCTCTTGAATAAACTAAACCGTATAATTTTTCACGCGTTATTGCAATATAGTAATCACAAAATTTACTGAAGAATAAATAAGCCGATATCTTCTTTGTGTATAATTAAAAAAATCGTGAATTGACAAAATCGATGCAGACGAGAATTGCTATTTCCAAATATCAATAATATATATCTTATTGCATTTTTAGTGCATAATAGCGTGTAATTTATCGAGATGCTAAGAAATAGAGCACATGTTGTACTGCAGTCGCGTAAAATATATACGTCATGCTCTTGAGCATGAAACGACGACAGATGGTAAACGTACATGACATTTCTCGTTCGCGCTTCTTGCTTGTCATCAAAATAGCAACTAATATCATGTAGAATCTTCTTTGTATAGATTTTTTTGGAACTTTTTGCTCGAATACAGAATAACAAGTGCTATTTTTTTTCGGAACAAAGTTCAAATGAAGAACGCTTCTTTCGAGAGATCTATGCGGATTTAGTTCCGGAGAAAAGTTAAATCCATCGATGAAATAATTTTATTACTTCTTTTATTTCTTCGCCAAGACTATCGGATTGATTCCTTCAGATTTATTCCTCGTTCCTTTTCTGCTTGTTCGTGACTCTCGGCTCGTATCTAATAGTACTTCCGAACGGTTTGAGATGCTTATTGATAACTATCTTTTCATTTTGCAAATTATGAAAGGTATTACACTATTTAAAGCGACTAAAACATGAAGTCAGAAAAATTTTATTATAATAAAAAATGAAAAACTTTAAAGTAAAAAGAAAAACGCAAACTTTCTTTATTTGTTTATTTTTCATTAATGATTTTTAATGCTGCATATGTGTGTGTGTATGTGTTTTTGTATTTTTCAAATAATTTTGGCTTGCAAACATTCACGACAAATGATAAGAATTACGCTGCAAAAAACTTTATATATATAGAATTCGTTGTATCGATTACACGACTTTTGAGTTTCCGCAATCGATGATTTGCGAATTTTCATGGAAATCCGATGAAATGAATGGGCAACTGACGCAAGGATGAGATTCGTCTTTTGAGCGTACCGGGCCGCGCGGAAATTATGTCATCCCGTAAATTTCCGCCGAAAGTCGGCGCATTGGCGAGGCCCATTGAATGAACCGACGGATACTGGAAAATTTGCGTAACTGGAAAATCACTCATGCAGACACTCCAATACGGCCAATCTTTCGTCCGGCTACTCGATTCGAAAAAAAGGGAACAATTCTGTATTCAAAATTTAATGTACTGTGAATTTTTTCGATACTGTTTGTTGCATCGCTTAAACATGATTCAATCGAGTTTTATGTTACTTATTCGATTTTATTAATGTTATAGTAACAGTTTTTATAAATAATAAACTACTAAAAATATATTTGTTACGTCCTGAGTCGGGCTATTAAGAGTAACAGCTGATTATATCGACACACGAACATGGGAGTTCAGTTATGAGGGTCGAGCGAGACACTTTAGATCCTCGCAGACAAGGTTGGTCAACGGCTTTAGCCGGTATTATTCTATCAAATGAACTTTCGCTCTCCTCTGTCTCTTTTAAGATATAAGGCATTTTTATTCTTATTATAATCAAAAGATAAAAGAAAAAAACCGTGAAGTCTAGAACGTAAAAATATATTAAATAAAATTCTTTCATTATATGATATCCTCTAGGAATCTACGGCTCCTATCCTTTAAGTCGCTCGCAGATAATCTTCAGTGTGGAACATACCTAAGTCTAGAACTGCAACTAATCGTCAATTGATTAGTCTGCTCGTGTTACTGTCTTCTGCACTCAAAGCATATACTTCTTTCCGGGATATTGCCAGCGTTGCAACTAACGACTCGTGGCTATTGTCAGGATCAGATCACCGCTCTTTTTATTTCTTTCAGACATATATATAACATATGTTAGCTAGTCGAAAACGGTCTTCGAGAGTACTACTTTTTATTATAATTTTATTCGAGAGGTGACAATTTAATTTTCGAGATAGCCTTGTCTTATTTTATGTATACATGTATGTGCAAAAGAACCATCGCGAACCATTTAATAAAAAGACTTCATCAAATTATTAATTTATAAAAAAGTTGACGAAAGCAGCTTCACGAACTTGACCGACTTTGCCACAGCACGTTGCCTTTTTTCTTATCAAATAAATCATACTTCATTATAATGCACAGAGTGTTATACTAGTCATAGAATAGAATTGGTCGTACGCAGATTTTGTACGAATCAAAGGAATCAATAATACCTAATACCTAATACCATTGAAGTGACATATGCGGCTATTCGAACGCGACGGAATGCGTAGATAAATGGAATCGATAATGAGCCTAATTATTCCGCGTTCATTTCGGCGAGAAAATACTATCCATAATCGCCGATATCGACACGTACATTCCTACCAGCGAGAATACTTGCCACGGCTTTGGCGTGGCGACTGGCTTTGATAACTTTTGATAATAATTCGCAGGAAATCCAATTACTTGGAGAACCGGAACACTCTTACCGTCAATATGACTATGTAGGTTGGATTTGAAAAACAGTCAATGATTAAAAAGAGAGAAAAAGCAAAATAAAACTCACCGTTATTTTTGCTTCAGTTTTTACGCTCCAATATATTTCTAATTGATTACTAATTGGTTTTACTAGCTTTCTCGATTAAAAAATCGCTATTACGTCAGAACATTCCAGATATAATATTTTGACAGCACAGGTATTGATAACAATATACCTACAACAAATAAACGAATATTTTTTAAACACAAATTATAATTAAACTTGTTTTAGACAATTGAATTTTGCTTTAGTGATGTACGTATAATAATAGCAAACAATAACAGAAATGATATAAAATACGATATAGTGTAAGAATATTTATACAAGTGATTCGCTGCAAAAATTGCCGATCACTTACGTCTGATTCTCTTGCGTCTAAGTTAAACGTGAACGTTGGTGAGAAACTTTGATCGGGCAAACAAAAAGACATCGAGAACATCGTGGCGCGTGATGGAATAAGAAAGAAAGAAGAGAGAGGTGGTGGTGTTGTTAGTGAGCGCGACGGATCGGTTGGTGCGTGGGTGCACGCGTGTAATGGTGGAGCGTGGAGTTGTATGTGCACGATGCAGCTGATGACCTTGAACTCCCTGCTGATGTTCGACCTGGTGTTCCTGTTTTTCCTGTTTCTCGTCGGGGTCTCCTGCGTCGTGTACTACCTGCCGGGTAGTCGGGCGCATGCTTTAGCACCGCACGAGATCATCACAGCGCGAACGCCGCCGCGCTATGACGCGCCGATCGACAATGTGTAAGGTGGGTACACGTAAAATCAATGCGAAGCATTGATCACAAGCGAGCTGATTACGCGATGTATGTGTCCCACGAGATGCGATATCGCTTGCTAGCTGGCGCCTCTGTATGATTCATGAATAGTGGATGAATCGCCGATAAAGCGTTCGGCGTTCTCGAAAATCGATTTCGCAGCTCGAATATTGCTCGATTACATACGAGGAGGATATGACATTCACGATTGTTTCGATTTAAATTGCTCTATTGACGCGTTTTCGATGTAAAATAAAACAAAAAAAATAATAACGTTAAATTCTGTACGCGCACAATGCTTATTCGATTACGATCACGCATGGGATGGAGTCTTCCATGCGTTGTTCACCGCGCAGTTTGATTTGCGCCCTGATTAAATCGTGCGGAACCGGAGTGGCTCTCCGCGCCGTCAACGCTAAATGATTGTTCTCTAATTAAACGGCACGCCTCCGCAATCACACGTACGGCCGTGTTAACGTTATTATTATATGCGCCCTGTCTCCCGCAAACGTGTCGGAAAACCACGATTTAGTGATTTAGAAACAATGCACGATAATGTTACAAAAATTAATAACATTTACCGTAAAATGTTATAACTAATAGAATATCGTACATGTGAATATGTGCATCTGATCAGCTGAAAGCAATTATCGGAACTCGAATGAAATATTACTCCTGTCAAATACACTCAAGGTTGCCTCTTTAAATTGACCGAATTCAGATATTGCATAATTCAATTGCTATTCAGTATTGTATAAAAGGTCACCGAGTTACGTGAATAGTTGCATGTTTGTCTATTGTACTTCGGAAATAGCCTAATACGTAGAGCATACATATCGGTTTAAATTAAGTTATAAAAAGCTTGAAAAATGTAATGCATTTTATGATATATAAAATAAAATGTAAGTCTTAAAAATATTGAAACAAAAATAAAAAAATTGTCTATCAAGTTAATATTATTTTTTTACGATTGATTTTGTGCGTATGTATTTAACGCTTAGCAATAACTAGAATAAAGACTTCATTAATCGAATTAATCGGATTGTTTTTTTTTGTTGTTTACGTTTTGTTTTCTTGTTTGTTTGTTTTTTTATCACACACACAATCAACTATAAAATAAGCGGTTAGTTCCGCGAAACGGAATGTTTGTCGCGAAAAATTAATATTTCCGCAAAGTTTCTTTACACTCGTTTGCCGGAAGAAATCAGTTTTGATATGTACACTGCAGAAGTGCGCAAATAGTGCAGTGTTTTATTAGCAAAGTCCAAAAGTTTCAAAATTAGGAGCAACTTTTCGACGAATGTCAGTAAGAATAAAACGAGAGTTGGAAACAGCTCGAAATTTTATATGTGACTCTTCTTAATTATAAAAGAACAAATATATTTTTTTCTAATTAAAATATTTAAAAAAGAAATATTACATTTAAACAATGCATAATATAATCGCGATACTAATAGAATCGCGAAAAGAACAAATACAGAAAATAAAACTTTGATTTTAATGTTGTAACGAGAATACGCGAAATAATATCCGCAATACATTTTGCTTTGTCACAACACAATTTGACTTCAGGATGCACAGACTCGGATATTTATCATCGCACGAATCCGATATATTTTACGATAGTCGTTGACTGAAAATGATCGAAAAATATAATGCACGATAGACGTGCACAGTCACTGTCAAGTGCGAAACAAATTGCATTCTCGGAATAAGTTGTTTGAAGCAAAAAGCATCAAGACGTTTATTATCAATAATCACAATCACACGACCAGAATGCGGCACATCTCCTTAATTGCTCCTTAATTACTGCAGTAAAGTTACATCTGGGATATTACGCATTTTATTTATAACTTTATTAACGGGACTTGCTTGCAAATAACATGCGCATGTTGGGAAATTTCTACTCGCGATAACCTCGTAATACATATCAGTTGAGCGAGCGATCGCGTCTAATCGAATAAAGTCGAATATACCATAAATTGATGGACGTCATGCTGTGAAGTCAATCACAATTAAAGACACATTAATCGAACAAAATGCAACAGGTTGGAGAAATTTCTTTATTTCATAATGAATGTTATCAATAATCAATAATTTTTTAACCTAAGATTATATTTTAACTTAAGATTACATTTTGCTTATATAAAAATGTTTTTTATTTATAATTTTGTTCTTTAACTTTTTCTAATATTTTATAATACTAAATGTCTGAACACATTCACGCTTTTGTTAAAAAGTCTAATATAATAATTAGATAAATGAAAGATTGAATAAATCTTGATGCAATATAAAACATACAGCTCGCGCGTGCAAACGTGTAGAAAACATGGCTTTTCTCTTATCATGTGGTCGAAATCAGTGAAGAGTAGCGAACAACAGATAACGATAGCTCCCCACGTTACTTTATTTGAAAGAGCAGTCGCGGAGGAGAACGCTGCTGAAAACAGGACTGACATCTATTGTTTTCTGTGACTACGGTATATCTGCTGATTGTTCCTCGGAATGTACATGACGTTTGCAGGATTACACATGCAAACACAGACGAAGAACTTACACGAGCACATCTTTACACGTTTAATTAAAAATATATCCATAGAGATTAATGATTTTTATCTTCAACTATATATTTTTGCATTCTTTCTCTAATTTTTTCTTTTGATCTTCTACAATCTATATAAAAAAAATCTTAAGTTAAAAACATTAAATTTAATTTTATTAAATGACAAGAGAAACATTTTATCTTCTTTGTATCTATTCCTACGACTTATGTTGCTCTAAAGGAAATGAAGGAGCGCGAAGTAACCTTTGCAGAATAATTCCTTACTCTCTCTAGTATGTCAAGCCACAGTGACATGTCGAACAAAGAGGCTAATACAAACGCGGCTGAGCAAGCAATAAGCCCGATATCTTCAATATGTACGCCCCGGCTTGTTTGCATTTGTTTACTCGAGACATGGGCTACAAAACACACTGTGTTATTTTCCCGATCGAATGCATGTTCATCTTGTAAAGCAAGATAAAGTATTGTCCTTTTAGTCCCAAACTTCTTACTTTACAATCTTTTTACTAGTTTTATTTCATAAATAATTTTTAAATAATTATATTATTTGTTAAAACAAAAGAAAAAATCGTTAGATGTGTGTATTATAAACTTTAAATAACTGAATTTTTAATTATTGGATGAAGTATTACGTAAAATTTTATTTCCGCTTACAGAATGCCGACAGACGTGACCGGGAACTCAGGACTTGCAGTAGTGGCAGGGGATGTCCTTGCCTTGCGAGGTACAGGGCTTCTTGCTGCAGAAACATGGGCTCTCCTTTGCCAGGCTGCCCAGGCCCTCCAGGATCTTTTTCTTTCAAGTAAGTTAAATATTTTGTGAGCATTTATACGCGCGTTCGTGTGCGTAATCTAACAATATATTTAAGTAAAAATAATAAATATAGAGCATATAATTTATATTTCTTTTCTATAATTACTAGGTATTATATTATTAAATACTTTTATGCTACATTGCAATTATTTTTCATTATTGCGTGCAAACATAGGAAACATACAAAAAATTTAAATACTTATTTTTCGAAAAAAAAAAAATTCCGGTACCGGGAATCGAACCCGAGCCTCCTGGGTGAAAGCCAGGTATCCTAGCCACTAGACCATACCGGATTACATGGCATGGTTACCAAATTCTCACTATATTTGGATTGTATAGAATTGTTTATTATTTTATATTAATAATATTAATACTTATAAATATTATAAATATTATATTTATGTTAGCAATATTATTGATAGTATAAGCAATCAATATCATTTTATACTATTTAATTTTCAACAAAACTATTATTATATATTCACATTTTTTATCTTTATGACAACATAAAGACATTTATAAAAACATTTTACAGAAAAAGAAAAACTTTATGTTTCTCTTGTAGAGAAACGGAAATATATCTACACATCATCTTCGCTAAGTATCGACGCCAAGTATCTTGAACATTTCCATTAACGTTGCCGAGAATTACGGATAATCCACGCTTGATTATCATCAATTTTCTCTATCGCGTCATTACTTTTTCTGTCTTTTTTATCATGTCCTAAAGAATAAAACGGAAGACAGTATCATGGTTTGACGTGGCAATCTTCTTACAGTATTTTCTCTTATATTCAGTTTATTTCTCGCATCAATGAGCATCAAAAATATAAAAAATATCTTCTGTGTGACATGATGCGCTATGAAAATCGTATCTGGGTGCCTCATCTGTTCGCCAAAACTCTTCGACGAATTACATGATTGATGATACATCAAGATTGAAGCTAAGTTAGAGATTCTTTTCTCTAAAAGAAAAAAATAGTTCATACAATTAACTTATTCTCTATCATATATATGCATATTTATACTAACATAAAAGTCAATTATCTCAAATTTGAAATAAAACTTATATAACAAACTAGAATGTAATATTATTCAACGTCCTGACAGTGAATATTAATCTGTGCAATAAAATATTTATTGCACATTTAGTTACCACATATAATTACATATCGCATCATGTAATTAATAATACGCGCATATGGATTTATTGAATAATGAATGGTTGACAAGCGCACGTCTGCATTTAGTGTCGTATGCATTCATTCTTTTGCGTACGCGAAATATACACCATGAACTTCATCCGGATTGCATTTCTGACTTTTTTGTTCTTCGGTTAAAACGTAAAAACAAACGATACGTCGAATAATATTGAAAAAATAATGGTCCTCATGATTTCTCATGATGTAAGAATAAATTATGAGAACCAGAAAGATACTTTTTGTTTAATAATCTATCAATAATGCAGGACACTTGGCGCGAATACAGTGATACGAAGATATTCTGAAATGGAATGTTTCTTCAGTATCGAAATAATTCGTGAGCATTTTCTTCTGTCAGAACCGCGCGCGAGATTAAGCGCGTCAAGCCGCGCTCACAGCGTTGCAGGCTCGCATTTCATTCTTGACTTGCATACGCGCGGCTTAACAGGCGTGTTTACAATGTCGACAATTCGGGTCTTCCCTGAGATTGCCGTGAGGTATCCTGCATGCGATTGCGATGCCGCATAGCATGACTCACGAGCGCAGTATAATAAGCGGCGTCTTGCCGGCACCGCAGGACGCCGGACCCGAAATGCCACGGATTCGTCCTTGCTTCGTTAGCTCTGAAAATAACCAGACTAAAAAAGAAACTTGTCTTTCTTTTTTTATGTAATTTTTTATTTTTTCTTTGCGTATCACTGTTGCGATTCAGCAAAGAATTGGAAAAGAATTTGTCGAAAGTAAGAGATGTGACAGTTCTTTCTAAAGAGTAAACAAATATTTTTCTAAATCTTATACATAATTATATTTTCACAGTATCGAACTCGTGGATACCAAAAATACTAATCTGAAAAAATAAGACGTCTTAATATATTGCAGATCAGAAAAATCTTATTTTATGACAAGATATTTTGTTCTGTCCGCAAAGTATTAAAGATACTATGTTAAAAAAGGTTTTTTTACATTACTGCTTGATAAAAGCAAAATATATATTTTTTTGCTCGACAAATGTCCCAATGTTGAAGTAACGACATTGCACTTTTCCATCTTGTCAGAGAAAGTCTCATGTAAGCCCAAGCGTGACAGTTTTAAATGTGAAATGCGGTCTCTCCGCACAGTTGTGGATCGTCACCGCACATAGTCGCTACCGTGATGTCGACTGGCTGAAGGTTAACAGACATCTGGAGTCACCTTTGCATCCTTTCAAAGCGGCGAACTACCCCAGTCACGATATACCCTGTGGAAGAAAAACCTGGAACTCTAACAACTGCTTTTACTGAGCATAGCGGAAAGTCTACATGGACTTTAATAATGTCGACGACACTGAATGCCGTCGGCGAGGCGTCGTCATTGCACGCCTCACAAACAGGGTCATGAATGAATCCGTGCGTTATGCCGCGTGTCTTTGAAACATCTTCGGCGCCGTTACTATCAAACGCAGTAGTTGTTTTAAAATGTTTGATTGTCAAAAGTGTATGCTTGAATTTTATTTTATTTCAACAGTCACTTTCTTGCTTTATCTTATTTATTATAGTCATTACTTATCGAATAATGAATCTTTGATTATAATTAATCGATTTTTAATTATTCGCAAATGCAAACTGACACGCTGCTCTTCCACGAGAATTATTTCGTTCGGTAAAGTGATAACTTAATTAAATTGTAATAAATAAGAATAAAAAATGTCTGTTGCAATCTGCCTTTAAGTCTTTTCACTTTATACTTATATATATAATCTATTTTTATATTCGAATAGTTAAAATTTTTTTGAAAATATTTAAACCGTTTAAATACTAAATATTGCGTACAGAAACTCAAATTTGTAATAGAAGACGAGAAACATATGCGCTGAGCGTATGCATAAGCGCTTATTTGCAAATATAAATTTATCAAATGTTTATATATTCACAAAATCCATACTGCGATATAAAAAGAACGGATGGCTTCTTTGGGGAAAAGTAATAATCAGTGATATGTTTATGAAGTTGACTCTGGTTGTATATTCCGACCTAGAAATATCTGCTTGAAAGCTACATACATAAATCTTCTGTTAATCTACACGAATGTTCTGTGTAGTTGCAAATAGATAAATCTAGTCCTTTTGAAAGAAACTGGAATATTGATCTGCTATCTTTATACGAAACATGTCCGACAAATAAAAATCGACAGATTTAAATCGCTGTGACAAGTTGAACCAGTCACTCAAAACAGGGATACCAAGCGATATCGAGGTCACCCTCTACGAATAACTCGACGAAAGATGAAGGATAAAAATCCCAGTAATCCCAACATATGAAGTTCTTTCTCGTTGTATTTATTTTTGTCTCTTTCTTGTTATTTAGAAACGCAAAGAAACGATTGTCTTTCTTTTAATTTCCCATGCTTATGTTCATTTGCTTTTGTAGAATTCTTTGAAAATCTTTTTGTTACATGTAAAAGTGTCGCGCGACATATTTGCGGGAGAAATTTTGAAGTTTTAATGAAAAGTCAAGTATCATTTGTCACTTATAATAAAACAGAAAATTAACGCGTGGACAGTTTTGTTGGTAAAAAAAGACTTTTTAAGACCAAGATTCCGCGATTCTCTTCTTCGAATTCATCTTACGCATGGAAAATGCTTCCTCGTTCTTTCCTTCGCTCTTTAACGGTTAGCGACTTCCATCTCGATCATCAATTACATTTCGCTTGCGCCGCCGCTATAGCCGGAGAGTCGAACCTGCACACCAAACATCTTTCGCGTTAACGACCTTTCAAACTCTCCTTTCACAGTTTACGAGAGTGTAGCGTATACTGACAGATAATATTTCTCATCCTGATGAAGCATTCAAAACAGCTTCAAGATATATCCAAGATGCACCTAAATTTGCAAACGTAGTTTGACACAGATAGCTCTAGTTTTTAACTCTAGTTCTACTATATTCTGATAATATAATCGTAGATCAAACTTCAGAGATATAATTTAAAACTTTTATAACCTCTCTTAAATTATATATAATTAAAACTAAGAATACACTGCGCTTGCTTGCAATAAAAAGTAAAAATATTACAATCTTCTCTGGTTTTAAATTGGAAAGTTTGTCTGACTCGAAAAATTTGTAGTGTTTGAAGAATCTCGTTATTATTGATTGCTGTATTGTCTTTTGTTTTAATTCATTCACATGGCATCGTATATGCTCGCCAGAAGATAGGACAAGAGCCAATGGAGCGTTGAAAAAAATAGAAAATGTAAAATATGATATATTTTACAGTGTGCGGAGTCGGCTGTTTCACTCTTTTCGGTTTCTCTCAAAGAGACAAATTTCTAAGGAGTTGCCAGAGGTTGCGCGGATGAGCGATCCCTCTTTTGCTCTTGAAGCGAGATATAACCCCTAATGGTCTTTCATCTCCGTCGCGTCATTTACCGGTAGGCTCAAGCTAAATATTTACTCCCTGAATTCCGTGACGCACCCTCCGGCGCCGGCAACGACAGTGCTTTAATCTTTTTCTCGAGTTTTTTTTTCAAGACGTCTCACGTATCTAGACAATAATTACGTTTCTAAATTAATATTGTCGTTGGCGTCTAAATTAATTTGCGGCGACGGTTAATTTGAACGCCGACAAGATTACTGTGATTTCCGTTCTAATTTTCACATTAATTTGTCTTTCGATTATTTATCGAGTCTCGATGTAGTTTTCCGAGCACATTGCTTGCTTTCTAGTTTGGAAAAAACTGAAGAATGTAATTTTTTTAATGAAAGAGAAATAACTTTTTTTAGAGAGAAATTTTGAAGAGAAAATGTAAGTTTGTGTTTTTTTTTAAATCTGAACATTGTAGCATAACTCACGCTGTTTGTTCAATCGTATTAATCTCATACAATTTTCAAACGTAAATCGTTGTTGTATCAATCGAATGCAAACTTCTTGTCGAGTACAAGCCAAATCCCTGAATGAGAAATGCATCCGATGCGTTACATCACTATGCTTCGTTTCGCTTTTTTGCAATTCAAGGCTTCACCTGGAACTTCACCCGCGAAACAGAGGATTGCTATTAAAGGCAGCAGAATTGGGATGCATTTGTTTCGATGTAGGTCTCTCGTGGCGTGGCCTAATGCACCCAGAGTTAAGTTTTGCAAAACTTTACTCGGCCGACCGATACAACAAGAGTGCTGAAAAATGTTCGTAAGAACACAAAGCTTTGACCGAATGTCGAGCGCGACGACGGTTTTGCATTTTTTTTCAGAACCTGAAAAAGACCAAATCTTTTTGCGACAAATAGCGTTATTCGTCGTTTAACCGATGCATATGAGCCATTTTATCGGCGCGCGGTCGTCACGATGAGATATGCATCTTCGTGTAAATCGTCGTGCCTACTGTAGCAGAAAGTTATGCGAATAGCGGGAGCTCGCGGAATGTCAGTTATTTTCACATTCTCCCTTATAAAATGAAATTCCAACTTCGTGAAAACCGACGCCAGTGTTATCGCGCGTTAGCCTTGCGCATTGAGTCTCACGACGCGTCTGTTTTGCGAACGTGATTGTTTGATAGTCTGACTTAAATTTTAATAACTTTCAATAGATCTCGCTTGTGATCATGAAAAATTTTCTGATCTTCGTACAATTCGCACTTTATCTTGGAATAAACTTGGAGAGTGATTTTTATGAAACTACTGCTTTTGTGTGTAATAATAAAAAAACAAAAGAAGAGAAACATGACATAAATAACGTCAAACTCGAGAAAAACGACTAATATTGCATGTGTTAAAAAAATGCAGCTTTAAAACAACAGGAATATGAATTTGCCAAGATTATGCTAATGTCTTTAACTTGCGACAAGCCGCACTGCAAATAAGAGCCAGGTGGAGCATATTTCTCTTCCGCACTCTCAAGTGGAAAGAGGCGCATCAGTATCAGACTTCTTCTTAAAATACTCGCACCAATAACCCGGCATCTGATCCGCGTAGGAAGCCCATACCCATAAATCGCAAACCGCGAGTCGACATTTTCCGCGACTTTGCATTTTTCTTTTTTTTTGTAGAAGATATAAGTTTGAAGTCCCGTCTACTCAATACTGAAAAGGACTTTTTTACAAGACAGTTCTGATGTTGAAGTTAAATTCACATTTCAGAAAATATCAATCTTCTCTCTGCACGTGTCATGCACAGTATTATTTTCATATCAAATTTTCTCAATTACTCTTGCCGATGATATGTTATTCAAACTGTTTTTATCAGCAATTTGCTAACGTAAAAGGAAAAATCGCCTTCATTTTGTTCACGGTGCATTTCCTCATTTCGCAAACACAATTGTTTTTTTTTGGCCACATTTGCCCACCAAATTGCTTAATGGATATAGGCGGTACTAAATAGAGCGGAGAAAGGAGAGGGTGGCAGAGGGTGGATTTCAAACGGTCAGTGTTTATGGGACAGACAGAAGCAGAGAGCTCTCTAGGAGACTATCTATCAATGTCGAAGCTCTGTATATACATTCGCACGTATATATATATATATATATATATGAGACGAGGATATATATGTATATATATATACGTATATTCTCAGCCTTCTCCCACACGTATGCACATCTATGTTACACTCACGGAAACAAGATATTGTTCTGGAATTTGCTAACGCGTGGTTGAAAAATAGATGAACATTGCAGCAACTTATAAATCTCCAGTTTCTTTAAATTAATCGTCGAGTGCAAGAAAAATATTACTTTCTGATTATTGTTTTCCGGAATTCTACTTAATTTAATATTTATCTTCCGATCTGCTATTGCACAATTTTTGCCGCGATAAATGATACCTTTAAAAAATCGTTAGATTTCGTGATTTTCGTGGTCAAGATAGCGAATCGTGACTTTGTGATCAAATTGCAACGTTCGTTTATACAGTCCGATCGTTCACAGAGACCGACTACTGATTCAACATCGAACAAAAAATAACATTGACGATAATAAAAACCGACAGTGACAGATGACGCAAACGCTCGGGAACGTATATCAAATAAAAGCCGAACTAAATTTCGCAACTCGAATTGTTAAATTTATGCACTTATTTATAATTTATCAAAGAGATATGCAATGTAAAAGCTTTTTTATACAATTAAATTTTAAATATTTCTCTAGATATATGTAATTCCAATTAGATATCAACGTAAAGAGAGAGAGAGAAACATTTCGCAAATGATCAGACAACGTGATTACGCGAAGTCGCTGTCTTTCTCTCTTTCTCCGTTTTCAGATTAGCTGAGATTGATCAGGAAACATGTCGATCTGTTCAGACTCATCTAATTTCCTTAAATCTTTGGCAAACGGAAATAGTTTATCGCTAAGAGCATTCCGTTGAACGTTCCTGCTTTCTAATTTACACGGAAAGCTGTTTAATCGTAGAAATTGACTATTGACAAAATCAGAAAACATGGCTAATGTTACTGAACAAATTGTCAAAAACGAATGACAGCAGATATTGGCACATATTTGCGCACTTATCTTTTCATTTGTCTTATCAAATATATTATACGAAATAAAAAGAAATATAAATAAATATGTACGTTTTTACTGTAATTCAGAAAATTAAAAATCAAATACTATAAAATTGTCTTAGTTTTATAATTATATTTTGAAAGAGATTTCAAGTGATTGCGCCAGTATTAACGGAAGTTAATCGAGTGTGCTCACAGTATTAATCGTTTAGCATGACGATTCTGCCAACCTTCGCTAATTTCTATAGAGTCCTTACAGCGCAGAGAGCAGGAAGGGAAGAATTTCAGTCGAAGCGTTTGCTAAATTATCCGGGACGTTCTCATGGGAGAATATTCTCCGTGTCAAGGCGCTTTAGCCCGCCATTAGGCTGTTAATGTCCGTGACATGCGCAAAATTAGCACCCGAATGGCGAATTATAATGCGAAATTTATAATGAGAACGGTGTAATGGATAGTCGAGCACGTCTGACTGTTTGCCATTAAAAGAGACATCCTCGTGTAATAAATGCGATGACGTAGCTAAGAAAATGAAATGACGCTAATGTAAAATGCGATGCTTCTACGAAACAAGTACCGGGTCTTAGAATTGATGCAATTCTAATAATCATATTCGTTTAACGCGAAGAACGCGACAAAACTCGATCTCGATCGATTTCCGTTATTTACCTTACGCAGAGGAAGTTACCTAAAGACATCGATGGAAGAGTTGAGCATCTGAGTCGACACAAAAACTGTAGATGCAGATCGAGCGAAGAAAACATGATTATGTGCTTGCAAAAGAAGATGAGATTTGTGGGTTATCGGAGAGGTTTTCTTAATCTTTTCTCTGACTTCGACGCGATTTAACTTTACAATTTCATCGACACGCGACAAGTTGTGAACGTTGAATAAACCGAAACGCGCTGTTTAAAAAATAATAAATAATACAAGATGGCAAAGATGCGCAATTGTAGTAAATAAACTAAGCAATTTCGAGTGAGGCTATCCATCTACGACCAACTTACGTTGAGCTGTTTGTAAATCATGTCAGCTAGTTCAGAAACTAGCTAATTGGTCGAAGAATTATAATAATTATGACTTTTAATTTCTCATAAAGCAGCTCGACACATATTCATCATCAATTACGCGGTTTCTTAAAACCGACATTATATTATACAATATACTGCCGTACAGCAAACTTTTACAGAAAAAAATGTTCCCGTTCTTTTTAGAAATATCTACGTTATTTGATTAAATAAATCAAGAGAATATCAATATACAGTTTAGGTTTTACATAAAAGTGCTGCTAAAAGATTTAAAAGATTTTGTTTTCACGCTACATAATATGTATGTTAGTATATAACAATGAGGTATAAAAGATACTTGCTTATTAGACACTTGATTGTTTTAAATGCCTTCTGCAAACTTTTTGTCACGCTACGAGAAATTATACCGTAGAAATAAGTTTATGGCTTTTGACAACTAGCTCGCATTTCCCATTAATATTTGTTTCAGATGGAGGCGTGGTAGGTGGTTCGAGAGCAGGACCGGTGGTGACTCCGCACACACTGGAACTGACACCACGTGGTAGGGTTTTGCTGCAGCTCGCACCACCGGAAACTGCTCGTGCGTACCTGCCGCCAGAATATCGACCCGGTCGCGTTTATTCAGACACGGATTCGGAAAAAGTACGTCACTTTCAACGCAGCAATTAATGGCACACATGTAATTCAGTAACGCGTTACACAAAGATATCTTGCGCGATACATTTTAAAACAATATTCTGATATTGACTTTACACTTTCTTTTCAATTTATCTAACCACTTATTGATTATCATGAGCATTTTATAAAATTTTGTTTTATTTCACTATACTTTGACTCTTTCTATTCTTTGATAAATTTTCTCTTTTTCCAATTTACTTTCTCTGACATAATTTCTACGAATGCACGAAACGTTCGAACAAATTTCCAAACGATTAATCAAATAATGCAATATCTGATTGCTTGATATTATACTAATGAAAGTAAATATATCGAGAAGAGAATTTTGCATGATTGCGCATCGCGAAATAAACACGATGAGAGAGAAATCGGACGGGCAAACACGTTTGTTAGAAATAACTCCGTTTCTCCGGTTATACATATGCGCTTATAAGTTATAGTATATTTATGCAAAAGAGAGAGACAATTGATGATATATAATTAAAAGAGAATTGCACGAAGAGAATTATTAACGCTTCCTATTAAAATCCTTTTAGAGCGAAAGAGATTAAGCCATGGTAGTCTTTTGACAGCTCGACTTTTTATTTGCTCGGTCGCTGCGTTTCAACGCTCAGTGAATTTTTAACGGTTTCGTCGTTGTGCGAGACGAACCATTCGAAGAACCGACAGAGAAGCAATAGAGGCCGACGACAGTTTCTGTGTTCCCCTCCTGCACTTTTTTATCCAACGCGGATTTTCTCGCAATCTCCACTTCCTCCACCCTCGTTGCAATCCCTTTCCCCCTTTTTAACGCCATCCTTTCTTCCCGTCAACGGCCTCGGATAGGGTTCCGTTGTTTTACCCCAACGGACTGGTATTTATCTTCTGCAGATTAAAGGGAGAACAAACGGCGCACACGATAAATAAACTTTGGTTCTTCGTTCGTTCATATCACCAATTCTGAAGCTTTCCCCTGTTTCGCTCCTATCCTTCTATGAGAAGATAACTCTTCACAAAAAAGTGTACAACCCGGCATTCCACCGCCGCGCTCATTAATCATGCGATAGACGTGCGATAATTTATGCTTACGCGACTACGAAGGAACGTCATAGTCGAGAGTTTGTTCGTAAAGAAGTAAATCTTTCGAATAAAGATTTAGCACAATGTTCAATTATTATAAATAAAGTCGACTTTATACTATTTAACATAATGTAATTACCAAAACCTTATTTGCATAAAATACAAGTTTATATAGTAGTTTATATAGTAGTTGGTCAAAAGAAATTTGATAGACATTTTATTTTTTGTCCAAATTAATTTTGTCAAAATAAGAGAATATTATAGTGGTGGTAATGTCTGAATAAAAGATATTTATTCTCTTTCGTGTTTAAAAAAAGAAAATAGATATTGATTAACGCAAAAGCACGGTAGTGATTAAATGTGAAATACTTGGAGCAGTAAAACTCGTTAGAATTTAATTCAATTTCTTTTTTTTTTCTCTTTGTCTGTACTTGTTACGCAAACTAACATTAAAATATTCAGTTTCAATCGGATACAGTGATATGTCTTCATTAATACTTGAAAACTTCATATAGAAAAATAATCCGAATTTATCGCGATTATACACGAGATTTTTGTAGAGAAAGAAAAAACTAAAAAGAGCGTGTGCTTTACTGCATGCTCTCTGTAGAAAATATGATAAATTTTATTACGTTTCTCTGTGCTTTAGATAGAAGATAATTAACAGTTCGTTGAATATTCAGTATTATAACTCGGACAGGAAGATAGAAGAAAAGATTTCTACATCTGCAAGAGGAAATTAATTTGACGTTGCAGTCACAAAGCGCGAAAGAGGAGTCGTCTTTTCCTACAAGTTCTCTTTGTATAATGTAATGAAGAAAGAAGTAAACGAGAGCAACAATAAGTTGTGTATTTTTTTTTTTTTTTTTTTTTTTTGCATTAATTTAAGAAACAGCGGATATAACACGAGTTTAAGATGTGAATATTTTATAATTGTCTGTCTGTATGATATATAAAGTAGGTATTTTCAAAATCTTTTTTTTTTGTCTTGAGTACTTTATCTTGTATAAAAGTTTTAATAGACACATGTATAATATCTTCATATCGTTTTAATCTCGAAATTTATCCAAGACTTAATTTCTATTTTTCAGTGTAAGTGTGTAAATCATACTTTTGGTTCAAAATATGTCCTAAATCACCGATAGCGGGATCGTGTGCATTATTCGTGCTTGTGTCATGATTCTACCTTTCCGGGGAACACAAAATGCCCGACGGCGGCAGCTTCAACATCATGACACACAGCGATTACCTGGGCGACACGAAGTCAACGCGAAAAACCGTTCCTCTTTCCGGTGGTTGTCGCTCTTATATTTTTCACAGCGATGTGGTAGTGCATGAACGAGTTGCCAGAGTGATCTCTCTGACACCACAGTATATGATAGGAATTACGTGGATCTAGCGGTGTATGTGACACAGTTACCATCTCTTTTGCTTCCCTTTTGCGTAACTAAACAAGAAAGCTGCGGTTGCAGGCTTGAAGGCAATGCGGCTTTGCAAAAAATCTGCGCTTTTTTACTCGTTTAATTACGAATGCTAACGAATTATATTTGCATACGGCTAAGCGAAAAAAATAGGTAGAAACCGAAAAATGTAATTACAACTAATGCAAATACTGTATCTTATAAAAATGTACATAATATTTGAATTGTTCATATTGACACCATTTTATTTAGTTTCTTCTCTGTGTTGTTATTTATTATCTGTATTAGTTATTCTATAAATATCAAAAGTAGAACTAGCGAGTGAGGTTTATTTTTCATGTATCGAAATTTACATAATCTATCTCAAAGTACTGTCGAAGTACTATCGAACTATGATGAATATATCGGACGACAACATTATTTTTTTTCAGTAAGAAACATTGGTAACTGATATCGATATTCTAGAATCTATATAATCCTCCTAGATATATGTCTAAATGTGTGTGTATGAGAGCGTCTATGTTTTCTTTTTAAAAAGAAAAAAAATTTATTCTTATTGCTAAATTCGTTTTACATAGAAAACAGGCTCGATTTTCGAGATTCACAATTGATGTACTTATTATTCGACAATTGATGTACCTATTATGCGACAAAACAGTTTAGCCAATGTATGAAAGTTGCGTCTGAGAATGCTGTATCTTTGCTTGAGAAATGTTGTGCTATTGCTCTTTTATTTATTAATCAACATGCTCTCAGAACAAAAAAAGTGTTCAAAATTGTTGAAAATCAAGTTTACAAAACTCATCAGAAATATTGTATATATATTGTATAAGTGTTTTCCAAATAAAAATGAAAGGAATAAGTTGTTTTATTCTTTTCATCGTTTGATCAATTTTCGTCGTTGTGAATCTACTAAAACTTAATCTCTTTTTAATTGCAGATGTGGATGTATTCTTTAGGAAGAGCGTTATTGGACACGACTCCTAGAGCAGCAGCGTTGACGGGGACTGTCTCCGTTTCACCTTCTTCCGCTTTGCAATCTGTGTTGGCTGCCATGACAGAGCCTGATCCTCGCAGACGTGCCTCTTTGATGAATCTACTAGACGTAAGTTTTTGAATCTCATTAAAATCTTCTTATTCAATATAAGGTCTTTTTCTAGCAATATCATTGTACTTTGTCAGTCTTATTTAATTTTTTACTATAATAATCGCACAAATACACATTCAACGCGTTTTGTTTTTTCTCTTCGAAAAGCTGTCATATTCGATTTGTATATCGTCAATACGAAAACTCACATAATGTTTGTGTTACATAACTGGCGAGCATTGTGCGGAGCGATGTACAATCTGTTAATAAAAAACCGAGACTACCGAATTTTTTTGCCGCAACAGTCAGATAGCTCGAAATTTCCAAGTCCGCTTTATGTGCGCACACTGTCATTCGTGCGAAATAAATCAGCAAATATCATCTCGTGTCTTTTCAGCATTCAATATTTCATTCCATGTGCCATTCCGCGTAAGTCATTTTCCGCATGTATCTTTTCGTTAAACATTTTCGATTCTTCAATTACATCGCTAGCAACTGTTCAAAACGATTTCAGTCAGATAAGCATAATACATCAATCTACGGCCGTAAGTAATCTATAGTCACGCAAGCGATATCCAATAACGTATACAATGTCGGTTAATTAGGATTTAATTTCTCGTAATCAATCATAGTCATTATTTTTACAATTTCTTTTTATTATTTCTTATAGTCTATTTTTAAAGCATTATATATATATATATATATATATATATATATATACATACCTATATTATAAGCTTTATATATGTATAATCATACATGAAGTAACCAGTATATCGTGATAACCCCTCCCCCGTCTCCCCGATCCTTACAACAAAATCAACTATTCACGCGTCAAATATTATGTAACTAAATTAATTTTCATATCTTACGTTACGAATGGTGAGTAATTCAGCATCGCAAACGTGCTCGTGTGAACTGCGAAGCAGCTGCGTCGGACTAGAATTAGGCGCATATGCGCAGAACATGATACTAACAATAAGAGGAACCAGGTCGACCCTATGGTGAGATAATAAAGCAATTTGTCGTTAATAATACGTGACACCAGCGTGACACTGAAATTTCGAGACATGTCGGAGTATCATGTCGGTTCTTAGAGTGTAACTGCAGCAAATGCTTCAGTCTCAATGCTATAGCTGTCATAATGTTTTCATTCATTATATTCATGTACTTTTAAAAGATAATCTAACAAAGCATATATGATTGTCTTCTTTTTTTGTGACAACTTATATATATCACACAACCTTTTTAAGTCTTATAATTCTTTAATAATAAAAAATAATTAATCGAAAAATAATTAACCAGCGACATAGTTTAAATATGACTTTGATAATATCTGTACGAGGATTAATCGATGGACCACATAGCTTAATCATAGCCACGACACCATGCGGCTCTTGGATAGTCGCCATCTGCATAGAAGCTTGCTCTAATTGAATCACCTATCACGAAGAGAGTGAACACGCTGCGCAGCATTTGTGCATCGAGACGGACGATGAGACGATACTCGAGATGTAGACAGACGCCAATGATTTGCGTGACAAGGAAACACAAACGTTCAATATTGTATTGTAACGGACGTTTCAATATTGTGTTGTAGACACATCGTGCACGTAAATAAATTTCAAAGAATGTGTTAAGAGACGATTTTCTCTTTATGTTTGAATTGCATATCTAACAAAACTTACCTTACTGCAGAAAGCATTCTATATAATAAGATAAAAATAACAAACTCAAAATAAAAACATAGATCCAATTTATATAATAAAAGTCTGTGTGTTGCTGATTCTTTTTAATACTTTAAATGACTTAAGTGACTTAAAACTTTGTTATAATGAGATATTCATAAACATTTTTTATTTACCAAGATATTTAATCTTGATAATTAAAAAGTTGGAAAGGACATGTAATATGAAATTCTTCTCATTCTGTTTCTTTTCTTTCACAATGAAAAGAAGTCATTTTTAATTTCTTAGAGAATGTATAGTCGCAGAGAAATGTAGAACAGCACATAATGTTGTATACATTCTTATATTTTACTCTATATGCGTATAACACTTTCAATATGAATTGAGAGAAAAAGGAAAACCACACACACAATTGAATCAATGTTCGTCCCAGTCACCACCGCTCGACAAGTTGCGGTGTAACACGTTTTAAAAGGTGCTGCGTAAAAAAAAGATAATGAAAATAATACTAGTGGAAAATGATTCATGCCATTGTGAAAAAAATGTGTCATTTGATTTAATTGTAATAAGAAAACGTCGCAAAAAAAGTTTTATATGCATGACATTCAAACACAAAGGCATTATCGTTACAATATTAAAAATAAGTATCGATGTTATTCTAACAAACGCGTGCTATTTTGCACATGTTCATTAATTTAAGTAAATAATCTTTGAAATATAAATCCATCAATAAATACAATTAATTTCTCTTATTGTGTTGTATCATGTAATCTATTCACATAAATACAAACACAAATATTAATTGAAACTTTCGCTGTTTGTGTATCAGAATCAAATCATTGCATATTTTTTAGATACAATATCTATTCAATTTCACAATTGCGATTTACATATCAAAAGAACTAACATATATACAGTCGATTTCTATTTATTGAATATTATCTTATTATTTATAAAGCTGCAAATGACAAGTTGAAATTTAATCATGTTCAATCGATAAACTGGCGATGGACGTTCTCAATCGTGATTAAATGATTTTGATTGAACTGTAAACAGATAGGAAACGCGCATAATACAGATTTCTCTCGAGTGTAAATATTAGGACAAACAGATAGATAATAGAATATGCGATTGCACGTAGCAACATCGTCTGGATGCATCGCAAGAATAAAATGCGTATATTTATTATATTTTTATATGAACATAAATAATTCGATGCTTTTTAAATTTTTCTGTCAACTTTTTAGGAATATGTAAATTTTCTATTAGATATGTATGTACGCTGTGAGAGACCAAATCTCTTTTTTTTCTTCAGAAATTTTAAACACAAAAAAAAAAGATTTTACTTTATCAAATTATGAATGACGTTCATTCATGCATGCAAAAACTTATTATTATTCGAATTCCAATAATTCACTCAAAATTAATCAAGATTTAACACTAAATAAATTTAAACAGAAACGATTTATCTTTCATAATAGCCTAACTGGTGGATAACACTATACTGATTACGAGAGAAAGTTACAATGAAGAATAAAACGAGCTTAATGCAAACGCGGTGAAGTGACGATAAATTTAGGCGAACTAAGTCGCGAAGCAAATCTCGCTCTCGAGAGAGATTACTTTATGCAGCCGCAGGGACGTCATTAAGCGAAGGTGCTGCGACATTACAAGAAATAAATTCGCCAACCGGTTCGCTTGCAATTCCAAGAATCTTTCGAGGTTTTAGCGTGACTTAAAAACTATGGCGAGCGGCGATTTCAAAAGCAAAATTGCAGACGAAGATTTGTCTGCAAATTTTATAGCTATGATAATTTTGCGAAAGTCAATGATTAACGACCAGCAATATCAAAAACGCCGCGACTGTTATCGCGTGCGAAGAACAAGGCGGTGGAGATCACAATAAGTCGTCTATTCCGAGCCGCGATAAGTTTGCAGCTACATCTTAATAACCCCCGAAATTGATGAAATTGGTCGAGGCTAGCGGTGATGGAAAGACGCGAAGGGCGCAGCGTGCAGCGTAACACGGCGCCGCAATTTCAACAAGGATTCCTCGGCGTCCAATAAATTATCCGTCCGAGTACCTACTTTGTCTAGCCGTATCTATCCTCGCAGATAAAGCGCGTAAAGCAGCTGGAAGTTGAACGCGTCGAGGGTTAAGACGAGAACCTTAGCCCTGACTTTGCAAATTGGTGAATGCAATTGTGGCAGGAATCGATAGTCCACCACATTTGCCATTATTTATTAAGAATAATAGTCTACACGACTATTACTTTTGTCGCACATCGCTTATTTTTGAATATTTCGGAATGATGAAATCAACGTCGTGCCAATCTGGTCGTAGCTTGACATATAATAGAAAATTTTCGTCAGGAAAGAATAAAAAACTTTGTCGACGGATTTATATACTCAGATTTATATTGTACAAAATATACTTCTCTATATTAAATTGTCAACCGAATTATAATATTATCTTTTAATCAAATTTCATGTTTTCGAAATCTTTTAGCGTATTAAGTTTTACACTTAATACTTCTCGGTATACAATAGAGCGTTAATAGGTAGTGACATTTCGCTCTGCGGACTTCAGCTTATTGGATCTATAGAATTCCGGCTATACAGCCATTGTTCTCTTAAGCTAATAGTTCGTCTGCTGAGAGACGCGAAAGTTTCAAAACTAGATAATCGGCTCGCTAAGTAGCGCGATAAACGTATCGACGTGGTCTTATTATGTCTGCAAATATTAAGAACTTTAGATTTGGATGTTTATATATATATATATATATATATATCTGCAGATATATATAAAGTTTCTATTAAAATTCTTTCTAGTCCAACCAAATATCAATATAAATCGTTCCACATAATAAAAGTCCGACAATAATGCGATATCATGTTCTTGCTCTTTGTAGGTGATATCTGAATATTGTCGGACGCGTTTACAAGCCAAGCCTTTTACGCACATAGTAATGGAAATGTATCGGGAAGTTGTGCGGTCGCCGCAGTACGCCGCGCGAAAACGAGCGACATATTATCAGATGAACGCCAAATATCCTGCGCGGATCATCACCGATCAATCAAATCACCAAAAGACCTACGGTTATCATCACCATTTACAACAACGGCAACAACAGACTCACATTCAACCAGCTGCAAACGGTCAGCCGTCGTCGTTTCAACAACAAAATCGTGTCGGGCAACACTTATCGAATCAGCTGACTGTTCAACAGCGTCATCAGCCACAACTACAGCAGAATTACGTTCCGGATAATCAATTTCGTTCGCTGCAGCATCACGCACAGGATCACACGCAACAGCCGCCAAAGACTCAGCAAGATTATCACAATTATCACAATTATCACAATTATCACAATTATCGCATGAAAGGGGCTCACTTTAGAGCGCAATCTCGCAATTCTCAGTCGCATCCCAATTTAACGAGCTTAAGCGGAATGCAGCAAGAGGCTACCTTGAACACTTGCAAAGCGCAGTTTCCATCGCAGCTGGATATTCAGAGCGGCAGCCGATCGATCGGACCGTCAACAACATATCATCAACGCCGGATTTATCATCATTCGCGGACGTATTCGCAGCCAGTCTACACGCGGCTTCAACACACCAGAAGCAGCGGCAATTTGCCGACGACGATGAATGCGACGGCCGATGGTAATCCCGACGGGAATGTTTACACCGATCCGATATATGCCCTGCCGGTTAAGCCCTTCTTAAGCTCCCAGGATGTGAGAGTCAATGGATTGTCGGCGAAAGCTCCCGCGATCCGCGGTGTCGAAGCTTACAGTAGATCATCGTCAATAAACAGGTACGCGCAGAATATATATCCATTAACTCTAAAAGACCAAATCGAATTTATTTGTGCTATTTATCTATATATTTTAAAAAACAAATAAGAGATCAGTTAGAAGACAACTTTTATATTGAATTCATTGTATATTCCGTGCAATGTTTTTCTCACTTTTTAAGTATTCATTCAAAAAGCACGTAATTCAAAATACAAACAAAATAGGCATCCTTCGAACACCGGCCGTTCACAGTCCGACGTAAGTTCACAACCGAGCGAGCGTCTTTGCGAAGATCTTTATGGACGAGTACCTCCGGGAAGGATATTTCTACAAAGACAACACTCAAACCCCCAGTTGCCGAGCAGAATACAATCTGATAAAGATTTCAAGCGACTGTCGCAACCGAGTGTTGCGACTACCGAGCCTCGATGCGACAGCGATAACGTCACACGAAAAGAAGAACAGACGATTCGACAACAAAATCCAGTGTCTTCCATAAAGCTCAGAGGAATTCAGGGACCTCCGAAGCCACCTCGAATTATCACTTCTCTCAGAAGAGCTGCTCTCTCAGACTCGGAGTGCAACAGCCAGACGGAACCGCCAGCGAAACCACCAAGGTAGCTATTGTTTGTATTTTCGCGATTAATTATCTGACATTAATTCACTGTAGCTTGTTAAACTAGTTTCAGTCGCGATAAAAGAAAAAAGAAAACAGATTGTTCATCAGAGACTTAAATAACGAGTTGCGTTATTATTCATTACACAGCGGAGAAACAATTCTGATGCAACTCGCTATTTTGAATCTCTGCGAACCGTTCGTTCCACTACAATAAAATTTTAATCAATAACCAATTTTGTTTGAAGCAAAAAGAGAAGAAGAAAACGAGTAAGTCTGAAATGACTTGCATTCTTAATTAGACACTCTTTTTTATATTAAGTATGGTATCTCTTGAAAAGCAAAAAATGAGCTCTTCCTGTCGTACACAGAGTTTCCTTAGAGCAACGCCGATGTATGATAGCGCCGTCGTACAGGAGCAAACCGACTCGCAACTTTGTGTAAAATAATATTAGAGACGAAGGATCCAGAAATATATTATAGGTATACAATATGTCGGGTGATTGATAAATATCTGAAACGATATGTAGATAGCGATAGTAGTATTACATTGCTGTTATTGTTAATAAATTTCATTCTTCAGAAGAACAAATGTCAAACGGTGGCTTATTATCGCACGTAGTGTTCGTGTTGACAATTGGAATTGGCCATTTTTCAAAATTTTGAAAAAAATATCGTCTATTTACCGCTATCAAAATTTATATTTTCTCGGTCGGAATTTCATCAATCTTGCAATGAGAGCGGATATTAAATTAGAGCACGAAAAAAAAAGGAACGTTACAGAGTCACGGAATCTTCGTACGCGCCATCCGCATTATTAAGTTTTGCCTCTCACTCATATGTTCGTGTTAATAAACGCTTCCGAGCGACTATGCGGCTTCTCTCGTAAAAAGGCACTACTTGAAGCTTCGTTGACGCTAACTATTGTAGTTTCAAAGCGCTCCATACGCCCGGAGCGCGTCTTCGCGAAAGTTACAATCGTAGATTTCATAATGACATTTAGTCGAGAAAAATAGAGAAGCATACATGTACTGGAGAAAGATAAAAGTTACTACAAGTTATGTTACATAAAAATTAAATCAGAATATTAATTGATTAAACTAAACTATTGTCTTTATTACTCGGTAATTCTCTAAAAGCGCAGAAATTTTTATGCAGAATGTTTGCTATATACTATTTTCAACTGTCCGCATTCAAAAATATTCCGAAAATATTAGTAAGATAAATTTTATTGTTTGATTGCAAGTTTATTCTCCAAACAATTTCTTTCGCATCGCAAAAATTGTTTTGGCCTCAAAAGAACTTTGTGATCTTTTATTTCGTTTCTTCTCTCTAAGTTCCAGTACGAATGGCAGAAGACAGACAGAATAGAAGAAAAGAAAAAGTCAAAATAAGAAGGCACTTAGCGATGAGCGCCCGAAAAAAAACATCCGTAGAGTCTACCCTAGTTAAAGTTTAATTAAACTCAGTGCGAGAGTTTTTTAATGTCCAGCTGCATATAGTGAATCGCATTCCACGTCTGTGAAATTTTGCTATAAGCGTTTCGGTTCGCTGCTTACTTACGAGCATTGCGGTCTGTTATACCGAATGATAAGCCTCAGCCAGCTTGATCCATATTAATCACGTGGTTTAGAGAAAAAAGGAATGAGAAAAAAATTAATCCAAGAGAAATAAAGCTTCTGCAATATCAGCTTCCGTTAAAAAATTATGTACGTCTATTTTATGATAATTTATCACGCTCTTTCTAAAACTTTACATACTTCTATAATTTATTCTCATTATTTATTTGTTAATAATTTAGAGAAAGTGTAAAACCTATTTTCAGAATATTGACAAGAAATGGGCCAAGAGGTAGACGGGGAAAAGCAGTGCAAAGAGCTCCATCACGCTTGTATCGAACGCTTGGTGGTCCTATGAGATGTTTCAACAAAGCTCAATGTGTAGGTCCTGAATTTGTGGTTCGTGCCAATCAGCCCGCGAAAACGTTATGCGTAGGCCAAATCAAGGTATGAAAATACAAGTCTTCTCTCTTTTTCTTTTAAAAAATGCATATAAAGTCAAAACACGAAAGTTTCGAATATTCCGATGTTAATTATTGCCACTTTCATCGCGATATTGATTGGTACTCTATATCTTGTGCTTTGCATAGTTTAAATTGCTGACTTTAAAATATTTTTAAAAACTTATAATTATTAAAATTTTAATAAAATTTAATAAAATTTTAATCCTATTACTTCAAAAATTAGTTATCCATATTAATTATATTGCAAAGAATAAAAAAAACTTCCGGTACCGGGAATCGAACCCGAGCCTCCTGGGTGAGAGCCAGGTATCCTAGCCACTAGACCATACCGGATTATGTTAAGAACGTCTATATTTTACCCAATTACCACACATACATAGAATTTCTGATAACAATTGTCATTTCATGTCAGCAGGTAGAGCGGATTGTATTGAATCGAAAAATTTTTTGTTATTAGTTTTGCAATGACTTTTTGATGCAGTACTATCGGCTTTATCTGTCTACAAATGATATAGTTATTACTGGAGACTCTGTATATTAAAATTGTATTTGTAAAAAATTTTAGTTTTATATAAAGAATAGGAAAGAAACAATTGTACAACCAAAATAAATATGATTTTTTGTATTATTATAGAAATACTTTATTAAGACTGTGTTTATTGTCTTCTTTTTAAAATAAATGCATAATGTATAATATAATAATGTATTATATATTATTTATTTTAAAATCATTGTGTAAATTTTTTGTTTTACCAACAACTGCTTATATTGTAACTTTAGAAGAATTTCTTCTAGTCCGGTATGGTCTAGTGGCTAGGATACCTGGCTTTCACCCAGGAGGCTCGGGTTCGATTCCCGGTACCGGAAGTCTAATTTTTTGACATAAAATGTTTGTAATTTTTTTTTACTGTATTTTTTGTATTATATATTTAAATACCAATATATTCAATATCCATACAATTTTTTTAAACAAAATGTTACATATCACTACAAAATATAATAATTAAAATATATTAAATACAAAATATATCAATATTACAGTAATACATATTTTATAAAAATAGTCTTTTGTACTTATTTTGTACATTTATGAAATTTAATATTTTTATGTGATTACATAAGTAAATTATATAAAACTATTTATCTAAATATTTATCTAAAAATATGTACAATATGTACAATGCATAAAAATTATATATAAAATTTATTTTTTATTTACTACTTAAAAATTTTTTTGTTTATATTATTTGTGAGTAAAAACAAAAATTTTCCGGTACCGGGAATCGAACCCGAGCCTCCTGGGTGAAAGCCAGGTATCCTAGCCACTAGACCATACCGGATATTGATAACGTCCATCTTCATTATACAGAAGTTTTTGGAAATCGATATAAGTTATTTAATAAAGTGTAAACATTTAATTTATTATTAAAAATAAAAACTTATAAGTAATTTATGTTTTTAACTTTTGTGTTATTATATATTGTCGTATAGTATACAACATATACACTTAGAATATATTTGTCTAAGTTGCATATAACTATAGTTTAATGAAAAGAAAGAGAGAACTAGTGCAGAAAAAAAAAGAAAGAAAAATGACATGATAATGAGAAACTAGTAATTCATTCATTTGCATAGGCGAGCAACTCTGGCCGGATAGTCGTAATAATGCTAACAGGACAACGTGTAGAGGTAACTTGTGATCCTCAAAAGGTTACAGCCGGAGATTTATTCCAGGTAAGTATCGGCATAATAAATAAAAATTCACCAAACCTTTCGTTGATTGTTTTTATCCTTATATTGTTATGAATTCTGACAAAAACACAAAAAGCATAGTTTTTCATATTTTATATATATTTTAAAAAATAATAAAATAAAAGTTTTTGTTATTTTCTGGAAAACAATTCAGAATTTATGTTTTTGCTAAAAACAGATAAATTATTGAAAAAAATTATCATTATTATTGAAATAACTATTACTTATATGAACGACTCTGTCAAGTTTAAAGTTTGACATTCAGCTACCGTTTTTGTTTTCCCAAGAAAATTGATTGAAACTCTATCAAAACTGTGAGAGCTATCGAGAATGTGCCATGGAGAGTGGCCGCTACCGATAAGGGGCTCAATTCGTCGGGCAATTATATCTACTTGAATGGACTACGTATATATATAATATTACGATTGAAAAAATATCTTAACATATAATCCATAATAGATTTTAAAATAATATTCCATCATGTTACAAAATGTATACTTACATATGTGTGTATTTGATAGAAAACTATCAAAGAGAGAGAAAGAGAGAGATGAATTACCACACATATATACGATATCAAAAAGATTTATTAAATGGATTAAATGTATTACTCTGTTTTATTGCAAAAAAGTTTTCTATGTCGTAAAACTTTTTTAGAGATCATTCCTGAGAACGCTAATAAATCGTATCATCTATTAAGTAAAATATATTTCGAAATCTTTGCAAAGAAATTATTTGCTGCGCGCACGGATGAATGCGTACTCTTAATATACTTTCCTTCAAAAAATCTCTTTTAAAAAATATATTTTGTCCTCTAGTTCTTTTCAAGCGGAAACTGGTTCAATCGTAATACACGCGCGTAGTAGCCTCTCGAACTCGCGGTTGGGCCGCGAAAGCCAAGACATAGCCGGTTGTTTACGAGACCACAAATTCCGGCGTGAACTCACGAGAAGTTCTGGCGAGCCGCCAAGCCTAATCATTATATATGACAAATCCACAACCTTGAGTTATGCGATCTGAACGACAAATGTATCGTGAAATTCCTTCTTGTTCAAAAACTATTTGTTTCAATATCTTTTTTCAACTTTAAATCGCTTTCAGAACGATTCTTGTAAATATTTCTAATAAAACTAACAATATAAAATAAAAAATACTTTATCTTAAAAATATAAAAATGTTTTA
>QVNW01001023.1:0-61438 GCA_014825475.1 Pseudomyrmex flavicornis
AAACTGACGATTTTTGAACCATCCTGTACGTGCTTCGGTTTTCAAAAATAACGAGAACTATGCGAGTTTATCGCTTAAATCTCACCCACAGATGATATTTATCGTTGATCTCGCAGTTAGCTGCTCTTCTTTGCGCGCGTATGTTATTTATGCAAATTCGGCATCCCGCCTTCCGAAACCCGGACAGATTTTGATGTCATTTGTCACGAGAACGAGGGAAAGAACGAACGATCCTTTTAGTACTAGTTTTCTCTCATTTTGATCTTAATAAGGCTTATTAAAATAAACTGAATTAAACATATTGCTTTTTTGAGATAAAACGCTTCAGTTATCTGTGTAATCAACATATAAAAGTAATTTATACCTACACAAATAACAGCGTCTTAATAATTGATTACATTACAGATTTCAAGAAGTCAAAACCATTAAGATTTCTAACGCGTTCCAAGACGACATCAATTCTCCCGCGCATAAAATTAAAAATAATAATTACGCAAGACGTTTACCCCCTTCGTTATTCGAATTTCCGCAAAAAAGTCTGTAAAGTATTGTAAAAATACAGTAATTCAGTATAATTGCCGAGATCTTGTCCGGCACTTGGAGTTTATGGAGCCGATTAAACGTAGTTATTGGCGGCGTGTGCACACGTTGTGACCCTCTGGGTTTTACTCTATCACTTCGAGCTGAATATTGTGAACGCGCAAGAGTAGTAACAGAACACCTATGTCAGACGCGGCGTTACGGCGCATGAAGTTTCAACCTGCGCCACCCGAAATGAATTCGAATAAGCATTACGGTATCAACGCGCGGCGCCTGCATGTTTAACGTCACTTCAGATGGTTCCTGCTTTAATGGACAAATCGTACATACGTACCAAACCTGTTTTTCGAGTCGCATTGAGAAACTCAGCGCCGAACAAAAGCTTCGGTTAATTTTTAATTTCGCTTTAAGGCTCTAAAAAAATATATATTCTAACAAGAACATTTACTCTCCTTTTTGAACAAATTAAGTTTTGAAACGTTCTGAATAATTAAAATGTATATTTAAATATTTTAAAATGTAAAAAAAAAAATGCCTAGAAGACAATTTAAGAAGATCAATATCAAACGCTTTGCTTGTATACTTAATCAATTAAGTTTTCATTAAGAATGATCGAATGCGTGAAATTCCTTTTTCTCGCGCGTTGATTCTTCGGCAAAGATATCGCCCTCGTATTGCGATGCGAGAGACACATACCGCGTAAAGTTTACGCCACTAATATTTATTGCGCGCGATCTCGCATTTCGATTCAGCGTGAAAAACACATATAATTACACTGTCAACAACATTCGACAAAGATAAAAACACTTTTTAGGGTCGTTAAACGCGAACGTTCTTGATTCAGCAAATTTATATCATCAAAAGAAAAAACTATAGAAAATACATAAAATATAAAAAATTGTCTAATCGAATTATTATCACAAAAATACGTGTTAAAAAATTAAAGCAAGCTTAGAAAAAGTGCATTTTTGCGACATGCAACTTCTTTTTATTTTTATCGTATGTAATTTTTTTAGTTTTTTTACTTTGCACGGAGTTGAAAATTAATTATCTCTCTTCCTCGCATTTGGACGATCTCGCGGTTCAACAGACGAGATTCCCACTTTATTTCTTTCTCTCTCTCTCCTGTCGGCATTCCATCCTAGATCCCCCTGCGGATCTCTCGGTCTAAGCAAACCGCCGCGCTCGAGATAAAATGACGACAAGGACTCGGATAGGACGTGAGCGATGAGGACGGCGATTTTTTCGTCGAAAAAATACGATATAAATATCAAGTTGCCCGGGATTAGACGAATATTTTGCTCTGGATGTCACTCTCGCAACTTTAATAGATCTTCATTCGCGAGCAGAGCTATTATCGTGAGAAACTGCATCCTCTATCTGACATCTAAGATGATTTAGAGATTCCATTAGTAATAAATCAGATTAATATGTCGCGAAATACTTCTTTCTCTTTTTTGTAGCCTAAGATCTGATAACTCGCCGACGACTGCGTCAGCATGCCGGCGGCACATGTCGAGGAAAACGCGAGGTCACCGTGTGTATGTGTACGTGTGACTCAGGATTAAAACGCGACTGAAAAGATCGCTACGGATTCCAGGATTACGCGATCGCTTTTTTTTTATTCGTCGTTTTGCATCGAACTCGCCGAATTCTTCCTTATTGCCGGGATCGCCGAATGTCTTATCCGGTTCGGACAATAAAAAGGGCGATGAGCCGATCCTTTCGGAGAACGATGTCTCCTACGTACGCGCGCTCCCGCAGCATCCACGTGGGACCCACTCGCGGGGGACACTTTTTCGGGTAACGAGTGCGTAACGACGAGTCCTCCTCTCAAGAGTGCGTCCACCTTCGCATACCGATGCGTGGCTGTCTTCTTCCTCTCTTCTCTCTTTCTCCAACCCGCAGGTGAGGAATTTTTTTTTTTTTCTACATCTCAGCACGGGAAGCTTCGAGTTCATGGTGTCACTGATCGCGACAAATTTGCGAAAGGAAATCGATAAAGTCTGATTTTTAAATTCGAATAATAATTAATTTTTCAGAAATTTGTGATAAAAATTGTATAACGAAATGAGACGACAATAAGAGAGTCAAATGTTTCTCTCAATAGCGGAATTCGAACAATATTAAATAATAATGTTTTGGAAATCTTCTTTCAAAGAACAAAGAACTGTAAACCTGTGCTCTTGATTTTACGTGCAGAACAAATTGTCCTCAGTAATTGAGACTGCAACGAGTCTCCGAGGATCCTTGTTCGGTATTCCTTCCTCGTTTTCCAAGAAGCAGTTCCATCACAAGTTAAAGAATAAACTGACACTACTTGTTCTCGTCTCGAGCTTTGTCGAGCCATAATATGTTCCAGACGACGGTTTTAAGATCTTCCGAATCTGCGCCGCACGCTTAATGAATTAAACACCGCACATGAAGGGGTTAAAGTCCTAAATTCGTGCGGTAACAATGTTCCGAGCGCTCGAACCCCTCGAAAAGCGACGATTAAAAAAAAAAAAGAGAGAGAACAGCTCGGACAGGACAAATGATTACCGCGCGTGTGCATGCATCCTTCGGGTACATCCTAAATCTCGACCAATGGCAAGTTCCCGAACAAGGAACAGAGGAGGGAGATTCAAGGAGAAGGCTAAGAAGAAGAGGGAGGAAGAACGAATCGGTGCGAAAGCAACGGTCACGAGCACTTCCTGCGCAACAAGAAGAGGGTCCTACGGAACACCGCGTAATTGAGGTCCTGCGGTCCCTACGGTGCGGCGGTGGGGACGGCCCTATGTAAGGCCCTGGGAGCGACCTGGTCCAGCCCATCCAGCATCAGAACAACCGCGCGTCAGGATTCGCGTCCATCTGCCCGACCGTTGATTTCCGATTATCATCGCGTTCGGCTAGGATTGGCCGCGAGAGAAGGAAACTTACTTTTTCGTCCCGGTAAAGGACGTCGACCCTTCTCGAAGAAGCGTGAGACGAGAAGAACACAGGGAAGAAGATGAGAACGAACGTGACGTTGTTCTTTGTAGTTCTTGCTCTAGGACTCGCGGACGCGGTCCGGAGGAGAGTCAGATCCACAACAGCGAAAGTGACGACGACGACGACGACGTCGTCACCGTTCGTCGGCAGGCAGCTCGGCTTTGCCGGACAGCCCGAAGGTCAGTGACGAGAAGTCAGAAAAATTATTTATGATCCGTGAAATCAGTGTCAAGAATTTCAAAGCCTCACGAGATGATTTTACGTGCGTGATTGCTGACTGTATAATAGTAATAGTAAACATATCTAATTATAAATATATTGTTTGTAAATATATTGTTTCTTACTTTCTTCTTTTTTAAGTGAAGTTTCTCTCTCCAATATATTTTTTTGTATTTTTTTATATTTTACGTTTCTAAACTTGTATTTCAAATTCAAGTCTACACGCATATAAATCATATGTTTTTATTGTTACGTCATGAAGTATTTCATTTTGCAAAAACGATTAATTTTTACATGCCTCGTTAATTATTAGAATATTTAATTAAAATAATTAGATACGCTGTGGGATAACTACGACATTCAAAAGTTGTATTCCCGTTCGGAGATCTGGAAGAGCCCGAACGACACGTTGGACCATCAGGAAGTTATTTTTGGCAGGCAGTATCCGGGACTTCCGATTAATCCGGGCGATACGAACGAGCTCCCGAGTCCCATTTCGCCGCAACCATCGCCTCCGCCGCAGAAGCTCCCGCCGGGCTGCTTGGGTTCGAGGGGTCAGTACTCGAGTTCGAAGAGCTGCGCCGATTACTTGAACTGCTGGGACGACGTGATGGTTGAACAGACTTGCCCGACCGGGTTGCTTTTCAACGATATCACCAACGTCTGTGACTTCCCCTACAACGTCAAATGCGGCGAACGACCGCCCGCTACGCCAAGTGAGTGCGATCGGTAATTGCGCGACGCGAATCGTCCCGTTCACGCTTCGCCGCGAATAATTGCGATCGATCCGAATGTCGATCCCAACCGCGTCTGACGCATCGGTGATTCTTGAGTGAGAATTTCGAAGGATCAAGGAAATAAAAAAGTAAAAATAAAACAAAAAACTTCTAATGTTGTTGCAATTGTTCGTCTAAATGTCAGAATTAAAAAAAAAACATTTTATCTTCTGATAATAATTGCAAATATATGAAAAAATGAATCAATTAGAATAACGAAGAGATCATTTCTTTGTTCGACAGAGCCGTCATTGCCGGCGGGATCAAAGCTGTGTCCAGACGCGAACGGACGTTACAGGAGTTCCACCAACTGTTCGGAATTCTATGTGTGCGTCTCCGGAAAACCTTGCAAGTTCAGCTGTCCTCGCGGCTTGGTCTATAGTGACGTAAGAACTTCGTCTAAAAAAACCGCGATGCGATCTCTATAGAATTTTAAATCAAACGATGATGCCATTTCTTCGACTGTAACATTTAGAATTTCGCGGAATCTTATTTCTTTCTTATTCCACGAAATTTGTTTTTAATGTATATTTTATATAAAAATATATTATTTTTCTTACATCTATGATAAGTTCTATCTCTTCTAGTATTAATTTTAAAATTCTTTTATAAAAAATAACTAGTTATAACAAAAACTTTGTTTTTTTTTATTGTCCAGTTGGGAATTTGCGATTATACGTACAACGTGGACTGCAAAGGAACAGCTACACCGGAACCTACGCAACTACCGTCGACTCAACTACCTTCGCAGTCAAATCTTCCTTCTCTTCCACCTACTTACGCCCCTCAACCACTACCTTCAAATCCTCCTCCCGGTTACGGTCCTCAGCCATCTCGACCACCACCTCGACCACCTACGAAACCTTCTCAACCACCTACGAAACCCCCTCAACCATCTACGAAACCACCTTCAAAACCTACTCGACCACCTTCAATATCCACTCGACCACCTTTGAAACCTACTCAGTTACCTTCAAAACCACCCGCTTACGCTCCTCCGTCACAACCACCAAGCTATGCTCCTCAACAACCATCTTACGCCCCTCAACCGCAACCACCAAATTATCCGCAACCTAATCCACCGCCGGCGCCTTCATATCCCGGCAATCCCTGGCTGACTAAAATCGAAACCGATCCCTTACATCAACAACTCGCGTCTCAATTAGAGATCGATAAGAATAGAAAACAAGCAGAAATTTCGGTTAATGAAGGTCAATCACTGGGTAACCTGCCTGCTCAAAATGTGACGGAAACACCGATTCTGACGAACCCGTGGACTTTCTTTCAAGTAATACCACCCGAGTTGATGAACACTCCTTGTAACGACGGCGATCTACACAGACTCAATGATTCTTGTACTAGTGTAGTGGTTTGTAGAAACAATAAGCTTCAGGTGGTGAGATGTTTATTGGGTTTCTCTTACGACAGACCGACGGATTCTTGTAGGCCCATCAGCGTTGCCAAGTGGTAAATCGCTTTCTTGCGCAAATTTTGTTTCAAATAAATTTTAAGAAAGAAAAGATAAAGATTAGAATATCGAAAGAAATCAATAATGACTGTTGTTTTTCTGTTTCAGCTAATTGACGAAACTTCTTGAGAACTCACTGTATTAAGACTACACATCGATCGCGGATTTCGCTAAATAATTTCACTTTAAATCGTGTTAATTATTTTCTATCAATGTACAAGAATATATTTTGTCAAAACAAAATAATTGAAAGTGACCGCAGTAAGCAAATTGAAAAGATGATCGGAGAATACAAGAGATAATAAACATATTTAACTATTTCAATATCTTTTACGTATTCTCCTCGATGTAACACTTTATAAGGAAAGCAAAAGCTCTCTGATATCGAATCTGTAAATAAATACATATTAAAAATTTATCGCAGTGTGTGGCCTTTACTTTTTGATCTTCATGTTTTTTCTTTTCTCATTTTTAAAATAAATTCATTATAAATACATGTATCTGTATAAAACTAAGTTTAAGTACATAGAAAAATAAAATTACAAAAACCACACAATACAATAAATTGTATTTCATGAAAATTAAATTAATTTTAAACACTCAAGACAATTTCGCCGAATATTTTTACAAAAACTTTCCGTCGATAAACATTCGCAAATCGTGCGATCCAGCCGCTTTATATTGAAGTCACCAGATCGCAGCACGCGGTTCTCTTCAAAGGGCGAAGAAGCAAGCGTCACGAAGAAGACGGTGAACGGCAGAGGTGAATTAATTATCATGGGGGATTATTACGGGGAGAGTCGGAGCGTGATCGAATGCACGCGGAGAGAAATGTATCTTCACGAAATATACATGTATATCGCACGCGCGATCGTGCCTTGCGGTATCAAAATGGCTGACAATCTTCGCCATGTAATGCACAAGCAAATTGGAACACAGCGGGATTTTCTTCGTGTCGAGAGAGAGAAAGAGCGCGCGCGTGCGTCTCTTCTAATTTCTTTTCAACGATCCTTTCGTTTCTCCGCCAATCTTCTGAGCCGTTTAGCTGATTTATTGGATCGTAACTATATACTTTCCACACGCAGTCTTAGCGCCGAGTGAAATCCCATGCGTTTATAAAAGTAAAATTGTTATTTAACCTCGATGTTATATGATTAATTAATTTCACGCTGGCGCGAACGATTTATTATCACACATTAAATATTAAATAGTTTCGAAGATATGAACGTTTGAAAAAAAAAAACCAATTTTTACTCGAGACCTTGATGCGCAATTTTTGAGTGAGCCTGGGAAAGACCCATGTCTGTCCGCGAAGAGAACAGGTGAGAATTAATTCAGAATTGAGATGTTTGTTTGAATTTTTGTAAAATGCTATTTAACACACGCAACGCTTCGTCGAGTGTTTGCTCTTTCGAAGCATCGCGATATCTCTAATGTGTTTACTGAGTTATAAAATTGAAGTGCATGTATATATCTCTTATACTATATGTAACAATTATATAAACAAATGATCATGTAATCACGCAACGACGTTTATATAAGAACGGCGTTGTGAAGTTGTAATATAATCGTCATGTAACAGTTATAAGATCGCGCGCCAAATCATGCAAATAATGTGCACAAATTTTCGTCGCCGACATATAATGAGAATAATATCGTTTTCGCCAAGACGTAGGTAATAGTATATTTAATAGTGTTGTTGCACGCGAAAACGTTGATGCTACGCTGTCTCTCAACGAAGAAAGTATCCAATGGTAGACCGAATGTTTTTTTGAACGAGCAGAATTCGAGAAATCGTTTAGAAATGATCGAAGATCGGCTATCGAAAGGAGAGGCCGGAGAAGATGTTTCTCTCACGTTTCACTTGAATCGAAACTGGCGCGCAAAACTTGATAATTTCGTTAATAAATAAAACGCGACGTTACGCGTCAAATGTGAAGCGGCAAAAGGTCCCAGTGAAATGTAAATAGACGGCGAACTGTAAAGAGGGAAGACGTCACCGAATATATGCGACGCAAATAAAACGTATAGGTATGTTATATGACGGCTCAAAGAGAATGCGATTCTTCTTGATTCGGAAAAAAAAATCTCATGCAAACATGTTACAATATTTTACAAGAAATTTATATTTTTTAATAAATAAGAGAGAGATGAATTCAATAAATAAATGAACTGGAACCGCGATAAGAATATCTTATTACTTCAGAACACGACAGTTTTGCTCGGCTTATAGTTTTTTGTTCGGACACGTTTCTCAGACACGCGTTCGCATAGGTGAGCGAAATAATTGCGATAATAATACGCGGCAGGAAGGTAAAAGGCGAGAGAAATAATCACGTAATTTCCATGTTACGGAAGGTATCTCGCGCCGGACTGAGAAAGGAAGGTATTCGCGGAGTTGACTGAGCGCGCGCGCGCGGATTACGACGGCCTCGACCTTTCTGGAAAAGCTTGGAAATTGCAGTCAACGAGTCCTGCGATTAGGCACGCGTGGAAAGATCAACGGATGACCGCCGCACGAGCCTTCCACGTGCAACGTCAATGTGCGCGTCAATCCCGAACCGTTTACATCGCACATTTATGTTCCCTTTCCTCTCTCTTTCTCCTGAACGAAATCGTCGATTTGGTAAATATAAAAAATAGAAAATGAAAATAAGAAAGTGACTTGTAATTTCAATCAACAAAAACATGGATTTTTACTTCTCTCATTTTTTCAAATTTGTTAAAAAAATTAAAAAGATAATAGAGCCTTTAATTATTCTTACAAAGATTGTCTTTGATCGAGAAGAGATGTGCTCTCCTTTCGAGAGAGTGTATCCAATCGATTAACAAACAATTTCAGCGAAAGGTCTCGGTGACCTTTCCGTTCGGATTTTTCGAACGCGTGTCGACATAATGGCGAGTCGCGCGCGAGTTAAGCGCATTTCTCGCAATCGGAATATATTTTCTATATTTATATACGATCGCAATCGCGGCGCGATAAATAGAATATTATGCAGTAAGTTCTCATAAGCGAACAGGTAGTATACGCGCTATCTGTCGATGAAAAATCCGATTACGTTATCGCCGCGCCGAGCGAAACGTAATAAGATCCGTCGCGCGAAATCCGCGAGATATTCGCGCGTGAAATGCAAGTACGACGCATCTCGGCGAAAAAGTTTTATCGCGTCACATACACGAAAAAGAAACAGAGACCTGTCTCTGCCTGTCTGTCTTTTAAAAAACCGGAATGTTTGAATATCTAACGAAAACTTCGCTATGTATAAAATAATGAATATGCGAAAGAATTGAAAATCAATATTTTTCTCGAGATTGCGATATAACGTGTGCGCAAATGTGCGAGCACACTCTCCGAAGAAAATAAGGAGGAGGAATCCGAAGGAGGCATTCCCGGCCTACGTTTCACCATTGAGTTTCGCGATTTTTTTCGACGACGGCGCAGGGAAGGTTCTCTAGGTGTGACTCGAATTCTTCGACCTGTCCCCCTTTTGTCTCTCCGTTCTCGCTTTCTTTCCCCGCGGGTCGACGCACCGCGCGCGTCCGAGACACACGCTATTATTTCTATTGTGATATTCAGCTCTTCATAAATACACGATACGTGCTGCGAAAGAAAGAGTGAGAAGTGAGAGGTGACGAAAACGGCGCTTTCTCAAGATAGAGTCGTCAAAGTTGCATGTTACATATACACGCGCTGAATTATCTTTACGAGGTGTTTATTAATATTTTCGAATTTTTTTACAGTGCCTCATTTTCCCGAAGACCTTTTCGACAAATCGAAAAATCGCGGGATAAGAACGGCGGATTTCCTCGGTTCCTATCTCGGTCGAACTGGGTCACCTTGCCGGAGGTTTTGCAACGGCGGCGATCCGAGGCGAGTAAAACGTTCGGAGGAACGATACAGCAGGGCAAAACGCAGCCTGAAAATCCGGTTTGGGGAAAATAACGAGCCGCCAGAGGAGCAAAAATCTCGAGAGGTCTCCCCGAAAATGGCTGGGGGAATTTTTGTGCATAGCGATGAATGCAAAACCACCTTCTCAGGCTTCTCGGAACGCAATTTAACCGTCCTCGGCGCGGATAAATTTAGACTCGTGAAAGGACCGCACCGCGAAATATCGTTAACGGCCAGGAAGAGAGCCGTTCGCCGATAATGCACTTCGATATCGGGAAGAAAACTTACACGCCATTCTCCGAATTCTTCCAATGATAATACATTTCTCTGATAATGACATCGTAAACACGCTCGTTTAACGTAAACATATATTTCGCTGTTCCAAATTCGAAGATCAAACGACCTGTCAAGGCCTGCGACTCGCCTAAACGATCATCCTGACGCGTTCTAGCTGCTAGAAGGTAAATTACGCAACCGTATATTATACCGCGCCCAATAACTCTTTCTCTTTCTCTCTCTCCCCTTTCTCTCTCGCTCTCTATCACTCTATAGACGAATATATGCGGCATACACATGTGTGCGATAAGGTTAAACTCCGATGACATTTTGGACGACTTTCACCATACATAGGACCCAGCTGCAAAACGGCTGCTTTCTTCGTCTTTTCGTCGTTGTCGTCGTCGTCATGCCATGTCGCCGCAGTTCAGGGCGCGGTCGACGCGATCGTGAGCCTGATCCGATATGGTACTTACTACTTGCGCGGAGCATGCGTGGAGCATGCGATCCGGACGATTCCCAAGAATCTTATATTGTATAACGACCGTGACCCGAATTTCTCGATAATCGGAGAGAAATAAAATTACGCAGGCACAAACATAAAAGGATATAATTTGTTCGAACACTTACCCTCCTCCCTCATACCTACATTTAATTTTAGCGTATGTGACTGACAAGCAAAAATTTAATTTGTCACGCTTCAGCGAGAGAACATATCCGATAAGAAATTAGTCAGTCGTCGCTGGTACGCGAGTCGATTGAAACAGAAATCTATCTTTAGTTTTCTAAGAGATCGAAGAAAAAAACATGTATGTTCTTCGCTTTACAGTTTGCGTTGCGTGTCATCGGTCTGCGGTATTTCTAAACGCCTCGCGTTATAGGGAGAAAGCGAGAAATGCGCGCAAAAATAATCACAACAACGCGAGCACGTATATAATCTTCTCCTATATGTAAATGCGCTCCTCTAGCACTTTAAATTTCCCTCGAGATTTTAGTTTTATGTTTTTCCATGAATGAACAGCGTGGCAGAAAAAATTATTCAGAGAGAAATATTCAAAATGAAAGAGAAATTGGTTAACTTACATTCCGAAGATATTTAAAAACTAAAAAATATATATAAAAGAGACAATTGATTTAAAGTCGTAATGATGTCTGCAATTAAAACGCAGAGCTGTAGTATTAAAAATATTTTTTAAACTTGCAAAACTAATTAATAAAAATAAATTTTGTACGAATTTTGTTGTGCCTGTATGTAATGTTCTCAAGAAAATTGGAAGAGTTTCGTTCGTATCTCGTAACACTGGATCGCGAAGGAAACGTCGGAGAATGTTACGGTAAACTCGTCCGCGCGTAGTTACGCGCGTGCTCGCTCGCGCGTGGATACTTGAACGCGTGTCTTACATCCGCAATTCCTTACAATCGCGAACGAGGAACCGGGAGAATGGAGAGAATCGGACGAATTCACAAAATCAATTCGAGTGTCACGAAAAAAAAAAATTAAAAGACAGACGTTCTTGTCAAACAAGAAGAAGAATAAATTATATATTCGCAAAAAACAAATTTTTTTACGAAAACGCGTGAATCGGTTATTATTGCAAAGTCTATTTACTGAAACAATCGGACAATAAATCACACAGAGATTGTTAAAAATATTTCTTCGTCCACTCACGACAAATGACTCCCGACGTAATTACCTGTTCATTGTCTCGTTAATCACGATTGGTTTTACGTAATAGACTTGCGTGATCGATGATCCACGTGTCTACCAACTAGACGACATCGGTCGCGTAAAAGTTCGATCGTTATATCACCGCCATATCACCGTTATATCACAGAGATATGAGATTCTTCTTTATTTTGCAAAATTTATTGCGAATTGAAACAGAGACGTGTTGAAAATACGTTGGAGAAGATTACGCGAAACTGTGAGAAGCAGGAAAAGAACGTCGGCTTTCGCCAGAGAATAGCCATCGGTCAGTCGATATTACCGGTTGGAATCGCGCGAATCGAGGAGAGACAGTCGCGGAATATGTAGGGTGCAACGCGACGGAGAAGTGGTTCTCCTTGGGCGTCGGTGCCGCATTCCGGCTTCGCATGCATCTCCTCTCCTCGACGCGGCTTTTTTCCGCGCCGCAACGTGGGCGACGGGAAATAACGTGTTACGGATCCCGCGTTACCGCTAATCGAGTCGCGCCGCGACTCTTTAAACTGCAACTGACGTGTCTCGGCGAATCGCACGGACGGCGCGATTATAATAAAGATATTTATATTTTGTTTCGAAGTAAATGTCATAAAAGTGTCATAAAAAAAAACGTCTTGATTTCTCTTATATGCATTTTTATTTTCGATACAATAACACGCAATGGCTCGCGTGAGTTCGCGCCGAGCAATCGAGAGGTGTGCACGACGACGGCTATTATCCTTACGAGAATACGCGAGCAACAGAAGCGAAAGGAGGTGAAGGAGACGTGATACGCGCCGAAAACAAACGAGCGCCGATCTCTCGGTTCCGTTCTGAATGCAACGAGGATGAGATTGCGGCACAAACGACCGATCCGTGTCCTGATGCGTTTATCCCGCGCGCGAGAGGAGAAAAAAAAACATCCTCCTTTCTATTTGGAAGATGCTACTCGCGCACGAGATCTAACGGTTTCACGGCGCGTGATACGTACGTGATAAACGCACCTCGCGGAGATATACACGGTGGTCTGTCGATTCTTTTTCACGCTCTTATTACTTATCACCGATCGGCGATCTGTTTCAATTTTCTCTTACAATGTTTTCTTGTAATTAATTGTAATAATTTGTTTTCGAAAGAGAGAGAGAAAGTATATATTTTTTTTTCATCACATAACGTATCGCGATCGATAATCAAAATATCGATTTGACTTTGCGATTAGATAACATCGCCGCTGATTGGCACATTCGGTGAGCGATGTGCCAATCTTTGTGCGCGGTCGGTCCGTCGATCGTGCAAGACAAGAATCGACGGACCCGAAAACTGGGCGACATTTAAAAGTCGCGCAACGTCACGTCCCGTCGAGAAAGAGAGAAAACCGAGAATGCCTCGCGAAATACATAAGAGAGTCCGCGAATCCTCCGAAAGGGGAAAAGAGACGGAACGGCAAAAGAAACGCACGGACATCTGGCTGAATTCGAAATCGCACGTCACACTTTCTTCGGAACAATCGTCGCCAACGACAACGTCAGGTCTCGCGATCGCTTCGTCTAGAGATAGTCTTGCGATGAGACTGGCGAATAAATCAATTTTGGAGAAATTTAAACTTTTTGTTGCGATTACAGAAAGTATCTTTTGCAAAATGAATGACTCTGTTCGTGATTTTTTTTTCAAAAATATAAAATGTAATTAAAAAAAATAAAATTACAAAAAAATTAAACTTTCTAACTTTTCATCATTTTTTATTTTGACTCAAAGAATCTTGTATCTGTCTCGCTGTTTACCGCGGCTTTCTCGGTTGAGAAAATGCGTTTGCATTTACGGCGCAGAAGAAAATCAACGAAAAGAAAGTAAATAAGAGAAAAGCGGAGACCTTGAAACGGCGGAGAATGTTTTATTGAAAGTTCATTTATAGATAATCTCTCGATTCGATCGTGTCTACACGCGAAGGAAATGTGGAAATAAGGAATGCAAGTCGCGCGCGCGCACACAAACGAAGAGCAACAGCCGGCTAGCCGATTGATTTAGCATTCGCGGTACATCGCGCACGTACCTACCATGGCATCAGAGACAAAACGCAATGAAGAAACGTATATATGCGCGAATGAGGTGTCAACAACCTCTCGCGACACTCTCCTCCACCTGCGACTTTTTTCCATAGACCTTTTACATAGACCTCTCGATTCCTTCGCGTCACGATTCGCTCGATGACGAGTTGCCTACAGACGTTGGAATTATGCGACAGGAAAGAATGAATCAAACTCTCTTCTGCGAATCAAACGATCTGCGAAATATCATTACATTTTTTTTTTTTTTTTTTAATAAATTGAATTTGAAGTAACACCGTAACCAAGAATAACAGTTTTTAGTTTAAAACACCGTCGATTTCTCAAAACCGATATGCGTAATGTTTTCTTTTAGCTCGAGACAAGTCATCTTCAAAATTTTATTTTGAAGACTCGCACATGTAAATTTATAGATTCGTAAAAAAACTGTGATCAGACTTACGTAAGGCAATTATGTGACTTCAAAATGATGCGATTCCGCGAATTTTTTTTCTTACAAAGAAACAGTTATCCGAATTTATGGATATTGAAACAAATTAAAAACTAGTTTTTAAATTATGCCACTTTGCATCCGCGTGTAGTGGAACGTGTTTACATTCCATATGTTAAAGTTCACGTCTGCATCATTGTGATAAAGTTCAACTGAAACAAACATCGCCTTCGTGCATTTCGAAATCTCTCGAAGCAAATTATAAAATCTCAAAGGAGAGACGCAAATAATATCCCGCTTATTTGCAAAAAGTACGTTGTTGTACAAATAACGCGGCAATTGTTATCGCAATTTAATCAAATGATCAAACGTCTTTACGACTGCAAACTAAATTATTATCTCAGTTATTCTTCGGGTCGATGAAAACCAATGTAAATCGTGATCGTTTACGTTGCGCAAGATCTCGTTCGTCTCTTCGGCATCTTTTAACCTAATTTTCCGATCGATACTGCCGACTGACTCTGCCTCCGCAATCTTTCACAATCTTCTTAGCATATTTCTAAAGCGATTAAAACTCAATTTTATAAAAAAAAAAACTCATCCTACGTCTTTATATTAACATAACTTTAACCTAATTCCCTGTATATCTACAGAAAGTTTTATTTGTTTTTCTTGAAGTCTAAACATCGCCTATTTTTCGGGAAAGAAAATTTCTGTCAGTTACTCGTCCCCGGCGAACTTTCATGAAAATTATCTGAAAGCGTTAATAGGTTCGGCGTCCTTTGGAACGTAGTTCCCCGCGAGTCACGCGATTCCATGGAAAACTGTGATCACGGATGCTGCTGCGGAGAGGACGCTTTCAGCGAGAAGTTTGTTCACTTTCACTCTCGCGTGCGCGATGTGCCGCATCGGGCAGATAAAATCCGCCGCTGGCTGTGAATCGCTTAAGCCACTACCAATCGTCCGTCCTCCTCCGCGATGATGCGCTATTATGCAAGCCTGAGATGTTATTGCCTCAGCGTGCTACCAGAAGCCGCCGACACATCGAGCGCGAAATCGCTAATAGAAGAGAATGAACGCTTGGAAATTAAATTTCACGCCGCATTAAAGAGGAAAAAAAAAGCGCGAAATTCAGCGCAAGATAGTAAGATTTCGGGAGTCTTGTGAAAATGACGAAGAATTTTTTACATATACATGCGACGATACACATCATTCAAATTGTATTCTATAGAAAACAATATATCTCAGAAAAAGAAACTACGAAAAGACACAGAGAAACAGTCGGGTGGATAATCCACACATGAGATTCGATACGACGTCGTGAAGATTATCAATTAACGCGGCGAATGACTTAGAAAACGAAAAGAAAACATCTCGTTAATTATTAGTTTTTCTCGCTCTCGTTTCAATCGAACTGCTTAGAAAAATAATCCGGTTTTTCACGCGTTTCACATCGCAAGGACACTTCCGTCGACCTTCGACGGAATTCCTATACGAAGGATAGGATAATTCAACGAGGCGAGAAGAATTTATGGAGGCGACGACACACACCACGCGCGCACGCGGGCCGATCCTGCGGAAGGACAACGGGTCTCAGGAAGAGCGAGAGCATCGAGCCGAATATTAATCGCGTCGAGACGCACACGCATCTTTGGCACGTTGAACACGTAATGCCCGATCAGGATACCGCAATATAATGCACCGTACGCGACGCAACGTTACCGTTAGCCGGAAAAGGTTCGCGCCTTTTTCGTTGCCGAAATGTCAATCTTCAAACTGTGATTGACGCCCACACACTCTTCGAAACAGAACTCGCTTCCGGTATTTCGTACTTTAAAATCATTGACGGGCTACGTTTTGTTCCGCATTTAAAAGAGAATTTAAAAAAAAGAAGTTTTTTTAAAACACCGAAGGATAACACGGAAGTACATAAACGAGCTGGTAATTTGCGATCTAATCTGTCGCGATGGAAAAACCGCAAGATCGATCATTTACGATACACGCATGAAAGTATATATCCCGAGGGCGGCGCATTTAATTATAATCGTTAACTCGTGGAGAATATAATACTGTTTACAATTCGCATGGGACGTGAAAGTTATCACCGGCTTCGTGAAAACTCGCTCGGGCGGCTGGAAATCAAATCGCGCTTTTACCGGAAGTAAATTCGCGATGATAACGCGCATTAAAAGCGCATGCGAAGGAATGCAGCTAAATGCGCCGACGAGTTTGAAAACTTCCAATTTTTCAAAGGGCGAGAAAGAAAGTGCAAGAGAAATTACTTGGACTAAATAATTACACGCGTCGTATATAAATAATTAAAGACGATCAAATTATATCAACAAACTGGAGTAGAAGTAAAAATCGTCACAAGACAGAAATACGCAAAGATCGAGCGTCGTGTATCGTCCGTGTGGCTGAATTCAACGCGGCTGTTCAACGAAACGCACTTATAAATCTTGAGCACGCTCGTTACCTCACTCGGACAAACGGCAACGGCGATGCAATTTATTCGAGAAACTGGATTAAACGGAGCGAGAAAGTTCCGTTGTCGTCGTCGAAAGTGTCTCGCATTAACATGCGTGTCTGCCTTGGTCCGACGTCGTCCTTGATGTCCCGAGAAGAAACACGACCGGATCTTGTTTCGCGCAGGAACTTCGAGAGAGTAACTTCTCTCATCGATTGTCATGTTGCATATATTTGCTGCATTATATCCGCCGCGCGGCAAAATTTGCGAGTATTCGCGAGTATTCGAATAACTATCGAACTTAAATCACACAACTTGCCTGCACTTTATCCATGTGTTTAAAAGTGAACACACTTTTTCTGCGTTTTTTCGGTTTGACAGCAATTTCACACTTGTCAAAACTCAATGAAACCATTTTGCCAAATAATCTAATCTGATTTATTTTAGTTTTTAATTATTGATTTGTAATTGAAGAACTTTCTAATGAGATTTCTCGGAGAGTTGTATAAAGATATTTTGTTTAAACCTCACGTTTTAGATCTTTCTTAGAGTTCCTCCCTTCCGACTCGAAGATTTTTGTTGTTTAACGAAAAAAATAAGCGAGCGACTGTCGCGAGAAATGTGGCGAAATGCGTTGCGAAAACCGTGCAACTTTCTTACGTGACGAATCGTAACCGCCGGCCGCGCGCCGGAAATGGATGGCATGAATGTAAGTCAAATACGGCATGATCCGATTTATCGATACAGCATGCGACCTTTCGCAATGGTATCGCAAAAAGAGATCACCTCACGTGTGTATCCGAGTTACAAAAAAAAAAAAACGCGTGGAGCAAGAAAAATCGACATTCTGGCGCAAATTTTCTACGAACATAAATCTCGGAAAATTTATACCGTTTTATCCAAATAAGGAACACGTTGATCGTATCTTTCGGTGAAATCTTAATTGTGTATTATCTGCGCGCATTGCTACCGCGATATTGTGAGATGGTAATCAGCGAGAGATAGAAGATGCAATTAAATTCATTAATTCCTATGTAATTTCTAGGTAATCTAGATAAGTTTCTTTTACTTTATTTAAGGGAAACCAGAAATTTAAATTCATGCAATTTCTATATAGATACATATATACATACATATATACATATATACATAGATACATAGATACATATATACATAGATACATAAAAATAAAGCGTAATTTCTAAAAGAAATTTTATACGTTTTACCAATGTTTACACCCCACACAAAACAATTTTATACAATTTCATACAAATCTCCATTAAATATTTATTAGATATCACATGGAGTTAAGGACGTCTAACGAACGTTATGTCCGTGTGGGACGTTATCTAATTGCAAATGAAAAATATTTCACAAACAATAAAGAAGTGAGCAAAAAACAAAATGCGAATAAATTAGAAAATACTTATGTAATAAAAATTTTTCATATGTATTAGACACACGGAGCAAATTCTTATTCTGTGCAAATTCCAAGACTGTCCCCCCGTTTTTATTTTGCCACTTAATTTATATCGTATTGTTCTTTGCATATAATTCGCGTCGACGAAACTGCGATAGATTATAATCGATCGAGTGTGTCCATGTGCCTCTCTTTATAACGGGAAGGCGCAAAATCTCCCGAAGAGGGTGTCTCGACGAAATATGAGTCACGCGATTCGCACGGGAAAGCTCGACCTTCGTCCCTTCCCCGTTATTTCAAATATATATATCGCGCTGCAAAAGTCTCCCGCCGGCGGCGTGGCCTTTTACGATTATCATTATAGCCACGTATCCGCAGCCGCGTGTAATTATTATTATGGTCGACCACGTAGCCGACCGGTATTCTGCAAATCGCGCGACCATGGCCGGCCGGCACACGCCGGCTGCGTACGAAAGCAGTTCGACGAATTTATCAATATGCAAATATCACTCGCACCTTCTCCCCTTGTGCAATGTAATTACCGTATTGGGGGAGTAAGGCTCTTTGTAAGAATGAAATTTTCTCTCGCTTTGTTCCCGCGACCAGACACGTTAATCTCTCGAAACACTTCCCGAGGATTCCGAAGTCCAAATCGTAAAACAGCACGAGCAACGATTTTACTTTGCCAGTAAAGAAGTACTTCTTCTTTTTTTACGAAGATTAAAATGTTTTACGAACGAACGAAAGATCTTTCGAGGCTCGAATCTTCCTTTCTCTTGCATTCCTAAAGACGACTTCGCGGGCAGCCGTTGTCGTTTTTCGTCTTTTGAAATTCCGCGATTCTCGTGAAAAAAAAGAGACAAAACGAAGGGTGTTTCAAAGCCCGTGGAAGTGTCCGCGCCGCGGCAAAATCGGCGCGAAAACCAGTCCGACTCCGAAACTGGTCGCGCGACAAAATATACGCCGATGCAGGAAGAGAAGAAAAAAAAAAAGATCGGTAGACGGCGAAAAACGAAAGTTATTTTAACGATCTAAAGATAATTGAAGGAAGAGAGGAGCAATAATTTAAGCAAGATTATAAAGTAGCGGGCACGAAATTGATATCGCGTTATTGCGCGCGTCACGTAAATTCTTTCATTCAAAATTCCGAATAGAACGACGACGAAGAAATGGAATCATCGTCGAGAACACACTGGGTATGCTATTTCATTCCGTAGATCTTTCTCGTAGCACGAAGAAAAAGGAAGATAGCAAAGGACGGTGAAATAGCAGAGAGGAGGAGAGAAAGGAAAGGGATATCATCATCGCGAAAAAGACAAGAAAGACAGACAGTTCTCCGGGTGAGACAGAGAAAATACGAGAAAAGTAGAGAGGTGCACCTCTTCTCCGAGAAAGAGGTGATAGCCGTAGGAGGTGGTAGCCGGTGGACACGTGACCAATGACTTATATAAAGGTGGCGAACGACAGGGTCCAAACACAGAGTTCTGTCTCTCAGCGCAGCGAAGGCGGTGTTTGTACAAAAGTGTCTGTTTTTTTTTTTTCGTTAATCATTTCGCTCCGCGCCACAGTTAAACCATGAGGACGTACTTCGTGATAGCCGCCATACTGATCGCCGGTACGTAAAAAAAAAAAAAAAAAAAAAAAAAAAAAAAAAAAAATATGATAAGGGTAGTGAAGTTAAAATTGAAAGGATCGCGAGTGAGACGCGATAATATTCGGACGATACGCGATGTAGAATGATGATGAGTATGGAAGTGAACGGGGATTTTTCATCGTCAGTGTGTGATTGTTATGCGCGTGTGTAGAGTACATATATAGAGGATAGTGCGCCTTTTACGTGCATCGGAGAGCAGGTCGGGACTGAGAGATTTTTACGTCGCAACCAGGAGCCCGGAGATGGTCTTTAAACCTTTCTCGAAATCGCGATCATGTGTTGCGCGCGACCACACACAAGTTTTCGATTCATCGAGAGAGAGCTTCGTTGCAATTATTTTAATTAGAGTTTGAAATTTTGAAGATTAAAAAATGATTACGTAAATGTTAAGCATGTGTTTCCACAGATTAAATAAAGTGACATAGTGTAGAAATAGTATGTACAAGTTTTTTTTCTATGTGATAAAATTGAGAAAAAATTTTGATTATAAACAGTGTACAAAATATATTTTTTAAAGATGTGCACACAATACTTTCTGATAGATGTGTGTGTCTAATTAAGATAAAATTCATATTCTTAACGAGTCGATAATTTCAACAATTCAATTAAAAAAATTTTTTTTTTAGAAGATAATCACAGTTAAAATTGTTTGCAAATTTTCTCTTATTATTAATTAAACATGTAGTATTGCTACATGTGTTTTGTGGAAACGTTAATATTACTAAATAAGGATGTGTGTAAACACATGTGCACCGAAAAAATTTCTCAATGAGTTGACGATTTTACGGTCGCTTTAATTACCACCTCGCAGTAATTAAACATCTCCGTGGCCTAAAAACTTTACCATTTGCTACGCTTTCTTATTTGCGGCTGCGATATAACCTTGGCCCCGATCTTGAAACCTGTCTTTTCATTTTGCTCTTATCAAAACGAGGTTCAAAGATCATGCTTACAAAAATTTATACTAAAAACTTACTAAACTGCTCAATCATTTGTAAATTGACGTATAAAGTTTGCAAAATCAAGTTTGTCAGAGTTAAAAGAAACACAATTTTTAACAAGAAAAATATCGCTTACGATACTAATAATATTTCTCGAGATGGAAAAACATTTTGTGAGAAGAATGTTGAAACAAATCTTGAAATATATTTGCACGAGAAACGCAAGTCAAAGCAAGTTGTCAATCCGGTATGATAAAATTCGCGAATACTTTTTCCGATATGGAAATTTCTCACTTCGATATGTAATTCGGGTGCTTTATATAATCGTACTGTGTGTGATCTAATTACATAACAATCTAACACCGTACATTTCACAAAATAAGTCAAACGCGAACGAAACTCGCTGTAGAACGAGGAAGGGAGCGAGGTCTCGTCCGCGGTCCCCCTGAATATTTCGAAGTCGCTTTCGGGACCAGTCCGCGGAAAACGAAAGTGAATACTATAGCTGGTTCTCCACGCACTCGTGTACAGGGGAATTCGCAATGACAAGAGACTTGAACCGGGTGAACGGGATGCTGGCAGGGCCCCAGTCACGGACCGAGGCCTGGCTGCGGGCCCAAAGTGAAAGCGCCCGGCGAAAGTTACCGTCCCGCGCACAGCACCCTTACATAAGACATTTTAGCTTATTCAGGCGCCGCCGTACGCCGTGAAAAAGAAAGAGACGTAATTAGGCGCAATTAACACAGGGACCGGCGTGAAAAAATAGTGCAAAGAAGGGAAAGGGTCTTATGTATTTACCTATTTTTCCTGACATTTTCCGCTCGCTTCGTTGTTTCGCGATCTGTCAAAAGAGAGAGATGGAATAACGGGGAGGAACTTTTTTTTCTCTCGAGGTCAGTGGTTAATTTTAGAGTTCGTGACTTTCTACGAGAAATAATGAGGATTATCGCGCCGAAGGCGGAGTCGCTCGCAACCGCGATCTAAGGAACGTAGCGCGAGTTCAAAAGTAAAAGTCGTGCTCTTTCCGACTTCCTGGCGAAGATCGCGGACTCAAGTGTCACTTCCGTGGCGCTTCTTTCTTGAATTCCAATTGAATTAAAAGAACTTCGAAAAATTTCCGAATAAAAAACGCTCCACAATTTCGACTTGATCGTTTTCAGGAACGAGCGCTCAGGAGAGCTTCAAATGCCCGGACGACTTCGGGTTCTATCCTCATCACATATCGTGCGACAAATACTGGAAATGCGACAACAACGTGGCGGAGCTGAAGACGTGCGGTAACGGTCTTGCGTTCGATTCCAGCGACAGCAAGTTCCTCACCGAGAACTGCGATTATCTGCACAACGTGGATTGCGGCGAACGCACGCAGCTCGAGCCGCCCATCAGCACGCCGCACTGCAGCCGCCTGTACGGCATCTTCCCCGACGAGAAGAAGTGCGACGTCTTCTGGAACTGCTGGAACGGCGAGGCGTCCCGCTATCAATGCAGTCCCGGATTGGCCTACGACCGTGAGGCCAGGGTGTGCATGTGGGCCGACCAAGTGCCCGAATGCAGAAACGAAGGTACCGATTTCGGTCCGAAAGTTCGAAGATATCAATCGCAAATCGCTCAATTAAACAAATGTCAAACCGATTGATTTAATCGTCTCGAGGATCTCTATAAAGAAGAAACGAGTCTAACAATAAAAAATCTAATCTTAAATTCTAAATAAATATTTAAATTTTCTGCCTAATAGTTTTTCAGATTTTTCTGCGAATTAAATAATTATCGTTATAATTTCTCTTTGAAGTTTTCTTGCGTCACTGTATTACGATTTTAGATTCGAGTCGTTATGACAAAGAAAGACCTGTGTGGATTATTCCTGGTCCAGTTACCCAGGAACTCGTCACGGTCGATTTGACGCCGATAATAGGACATGTATAGAATGTGTACACCGCGTCAAACCGATTCACGAACTCGCCTCTCTATTTTAAACGTGCAAATCAACACAGAACTTTGTTTCTGTCTTCTCTTTTTACCTCTTTACGTCTAATTTTTTTATTTGTTACATTGCCTAAAATGTTCCTTTTGTAAAAATTGTTTGCAGTTTTATGCGTCTTTTTATCGTTAATATGCATAGTATATTTTAAATATACGCATTATCAAGAGGCGAGGCAGTGCCGCGAGACCGACCGTGACTCATTTACGCGAGACGGACATTTCAACCGAGTTGAGATTTTTTACATCGACCGAACCGATTAAATATTCTAGCTAGTCTCAATCGAAAGGTTTTACATACATTTACATGCGCAATCTGAAGTCTTAATACATAAGAAACAGTTTTTTTTTCTCCGTGCCCTATAACGGAAATACAACGAAGATGTAAATTCATGAATATGGACATTTTAATGTTATTTATACTCGAGACCTCGCGATCAGTAAAACACAATAACACGTTGACTTTCTCTCTCGATATACGTATCTTATTTATCTGCGTCTTTCGCGCAGAGGTCGCCGGAGGTTTCACGTGTCCGGCCGCGGGCGAAGTGAGCGGCGCATCCGGCAGCTTTAGCAGACACGCCCATCCGGAGGATTGCAGAAAGTACTACATATGTCTCGAGGGTATCGCCAGGGAGTACGGTTGCCCGATCGGCACCGTCTTCAAGATCGGCGACGCCGACGGTAGCGGCGCCTGCGAGGATCCCGAGGACGTTCCCGGATGGTGAGCATACTCTTTAGAGATACGATTCTATCGTGACATGTCGACAATGCAAGAAGAAGTCTCGACAATTATTGTTTTTTTTTTAAGAAAACGATAGAAGTAAATGACTAGAGATTTAAAAAACTATACGCTTTAGATAGAGAGTCAAGTTTCACAAACGCGAAAAGTTGTACCGGTTACGGTTTTCGAAACAAGTTTCTTCTAGTTTTCTTCTTGCAACAACTGTGACCTAGTTTCGAGACGAGACGATTATTATAAATTTTACTACGAGTATTACTCTTGACTTTTAATGAGAACAGATAATCCATATCGAGATCAGAAATCTGTATTCTGATTACGCGCAACACCGAATGAACCACCGAGGGTTCAAGGTTCAAGATTCCGTTCGAGAAATCGCGATCGTGAGAATCGCAACAACCAAATAGAGTTCTATGCAAACTGATTGTTCATTAACGATATTAAGTGCGTAGAATGCTTAATCGAATTAACGAAATAATCTGCGAAAAAAAGATATGCGCGATGAAAAGTCGGCTGCACAAGTTAACGAAGGTGTGTTATTCAACGAATTTGCGGGCGTATTATGAAGATCTTCGATAATTATACAATCCGCGAAAAAAACTTTCGAGCTTATTCGATGAGGAATCGTGTTTGAGAACTTTCGGAAGAAATTGCGTTCGCGCGGACGATCCTGTAATTGAGGAAATAATTCACGTTGCAGAACACGCCTTAGTGGCGGTTAATGACGTTTTGCGCAACTATACTGTAAAAAAAAAAAAAAATAACAGCCAAACGGAAATTGTGTATGCAAGTCGCAAAAATTGAAGAATCGCGCGCCATGTGAACTAACTTCTTTCTTTTTCTGTGAAAGTCGAACAAATGCTTAATTAGCACGCGATGTTTATCGAACAGACAGTATCCGTGTTAGTAACATAATGATGATGTTTATTAATGATCTCTTCTAACTTGTGGCTAACCTACATATATATGTTAACTCTGTCTCTTTTTCTGCCATCTCGTTCTAATATTCTCTGTTACAACATTAGTCGTTTCCTTTTAAACTGCAATTTAGAATTAACCTTTCCGCAAAAACAATATGACATATAATTAATTTATCTCAACTTTTTTGTTTTCAATATGCAAACTGATATCTAGCAATCGATATCTATAATTGTGCTTAGCGACTCGCAAAACGATCTTGGTCACGAAAATTTGCACACAGACGTTTCGCTTTTTTTTCTTCACGCACAAAAAATTCGAGAAATAATTTTTGTTTAACGTAACTACTAATATTATTAATTTTTTCGAAAAAAAAAAGAACTGTCTCTGCAAGTTTTCTGACTAAGCTCCGCTCTTTATGTGTATCTTCTATGTGTGCATCTTTGTTCGCAAGCATAACGATAAGAGCACCGCTATTACGCAAGTAGCGCGCACCGCGTAGCATGTGTCCTGACCCCCGGGTTTTTCTCGGTTTTGCTTCACAGTGAGGATTACTACGGTGACCTGGACCTGAAGAGCATCCGGAAGAGCGAGCTGCTTGCCGGTATCCAGAGCGAGCCCAGAAAACCGGCGGTCCTGAAACCCAGGCCCACAACAGTGGGAGGGCCCGCGAGGCCCTCACCCCTTCAGGAATAAATCCTGAGTTTTACTTCGCTCTTTCCTTTCTTACTCTTTACTCATTTCTGTGTTTTTCTCTTTTTTCTTTTATTCTTCTCCTATCTTCGTTACTATCGTTACTATGTGATTACTTATTTTTATCGAATTCCATTTTTTTTTGTAACTTATTGTTACAGAATTACGAAATGTAGAGATCTTTAATTGAAATGTAATTCTTTACAAACGTGGGTTTTACTTAATATGTTAAAAAAAAAAAAAAAACAAATTTTTATGGTTTTTAAAATTCAATAAAGGTGTCGTTTCCTTTTTTGTTCCTCTTTTAACTTATTGTTCGAATTTATATCGATTTTATCAATAAATTGTATTAAACTCTTTCTTGCTCTCTATTTTTTTCTCTGTCTTCCTGTACTCTACTTTTTCTCAATCTTATTTTTTTTTCTCTTTCTCTCTTTCTCTCTCTCTCCTTTCCTCTCTTGCTACATATATACATACACAATCTGAGGAAAATTCAATATTGATTACGTAAACCGTAAGATAAATTTCAAAATAAATAAACAAAAAATACACGCGTTATTTTTATAGAATATAAAATACAGAAAGAATAATTAAACGTTTTTTACAAAAAAAAAAGTATATAAACCAATACGATGTAAATTCTTTTTGACAAATGCTCAAAAGTATTGATATTTTATAAAATTTATATTAGTTGTAATATCTTGTATAATTATATTTATATATTAAGTATAACGATTATTTTTTTCAATAGATATACAAAAACATAATTTTGTCTACATTAATTTCTTCTAAATGCTATCTCTTTCTTTATTATCTTTAATCTATCTTTTTATTTGCCTATTAATTAATTTTTTTAAATTCTCTTTCACCGTTCTCTTTGTGCTGCCAAAATAGATGGTAAAAAAATGTGTAATTTCGTAACAACGATAGAAGTAATGAAAATTTTTCTGCATGTAATAATACGAACAATTTAAATTAACGAGAATCGCATCACTTTAAATTCCCGCAGTGAAAACACGCAATTAAAACGATAAAATCGAGTTTGTTTATTACGGACGAAATCAGAACTCGGAGATTTATACGCGATTTTTCATTCGATAAACTTTCCGATTCTTGACGCTGATGTGTGAGCAAGTTTCGGTCTGTCATGTAGTTTTAAGTATAAAGTTCGTGTAATAAAAAAGAAAAAGAAAAATATTCTACAAAGAAATTTTGACTTCTATTATTTTTCACCGCATTTTTTTTTCTATAATCCTATATTCTGTGATGTATTAAAAGAAATATGTTAAATCATATTTTTGATTTAATAAGAATGTCAAATAATTATATTAATATGTTTATAAAATGCAGAATATATATATATATACGACTACGTTAAATGCATGCTGTAAGAATACGAGCAATTATTTCTGATTATCGTAAAATTCTCCTCTAATCGATCTCCATCGATTAACATATTAATATTTGTTAATGTTACAATGTATATCATATATAACACACTTGTACAGTTACTAGTTTCTTTCTAGCACATTCTCTGTGTCACTCACCATGCATGTTTAAAAAGCTATACTCTAATAATAATGTATATACGTATACAATAACTCGATCAAATAATGTACATAAATATGTCGACTAAAAACTGGAATACTTGAACACGCGTTGATTGTTCTCTGTCTAGAATCTATTAATTCTATTCGCGATCATAACCGATCAACATCAGCGCGTACAAAAAGAGAAACAAACAAAAAAAAAGACAAAACAAACTCACCGATTCGACGATACTGCTTTCGCCGTACCGCTTTCCCGCGCTCCCGCGCAATTGACAGCTCCATCGACGATGTCCACTCTCATCGAATCTCATTGTCAGTTCCACTTTCTCACTTATTAACATTTGATCATCACTCGCGCCCGATAACGATCGAACTATACACGTAATTCTTTTTCACTCCCGATATTTTTCGCACTCGACATCGTCGTTCGAAACTCTCGCGCAAGCCGGAACGCGTGTACGTACGCGCGCGGGAAATACGCGCCCGCAACGCCATCACGACCAATAAACGACGACGGTTCAAAGCACTCGGCGACAAATGGCGGCAACTGGCGCATGCGCACAACTTCACTCGGTTCTCGAAGCGAAGACGAGAGTTAAACGATATTTTCGTACATTTCTCAGCCAAGATTATTACGGCAACGTGGATCTGAAGGCTTTACGCAAGCTGGGCTACAGGAAATAGAAGAGTTCGCACATGCGACGAGCGTTGCTTCATCGACGATCAGAACAGCGCATCCCGCAGGAAGCTGCTACCAAAATGACAATCGCTTCTCCTTTCCTCGTAGTTTTCGGCTGTACTAAACAGCCGCAGCAAGACGAGCTTCCTGTAAACACACACACACACACACACATGTTCCATATAATTATTAATAAAAACACAACGACATTTCTTAGATCATTGTCGTACCGAGCGCCATGTAAATAAATCAAATCGTTCGCAAAGATATTGAAATAAATATGTGTTGAAAAAAGATGTTTGTGTTTATTCTTTATTCCAACAATTGCAAATAAAACGTCAGTCTTAAAAATCGATTCGTATTTATGCGATTAAAATAGTTTTAGCGCGCCTATTCTTTAGAATTTCTCAGTGTTTGTTGCGTATGAGAAAAATATTATTTATACAGAATAACTATTGAAATAACAAATAATATTGAACAAATAACTACTGAGAATGTAAACGTACCTGCAAAAGTAAATATAATATTTCAATAAACAATGGATAATCGACTGCGCAAGTTAATCGTCAACCGGAGATCGCGAAACTGACGAGTTTGCTTGTCGCTCATTCTTGGGCCTCATTTACAACGGCAACTATCGCAAGCGCAGTCGCGGAAACTCACAGAATCGATCAATCGCGAGTTCCGCGACTGCGATATGAGATCAATGTAGATGAGGCCTAATGTTTTGCTATTCTGTGATAATCAATGGCCGCGTTCAGCAGAACTCAGCGCTTAGCAAGCGCTTTGCGATTATTGCTTGTCATTGGCATATACTTTTATATTTCCAGCGGTGTTGTTGTGTTGACACTTGACATGCGTGAGCATATGAAAATACCGGAGATTCATTAAAAAAACCAACTTTTAAACGTACAAGTTGTTCTGACATGTGAGTTTTTTACGATTGTTTTTTTAATTGCCAACCGAGACAACGCCGATAATAACATTTCAAAAAAACTAACCTCAATGTTTACCGTTTGTAATCAACTAATTCTTTTATTGTATCAAACTCTTCTAGTTTAGTTACGTTTTTCTTAGTTTAGTTACATTTTTCTCGCACTATTTTTTTTTTTTTTTAATTGCAAAACGCAAACATTCTTATATTTAAAACAAATACACGCATTTTAATCAGCAAGATATATTAAGAAAAAAGAAAAAAAAAATTTCAATGTAGAAACATTGAAATTCTTTTCATTGTTATTTGTTTATTTTAATTATTGACTTTGGTTAATGATGTACAACAATAACATGAATAATACAACAATAACAAGAATAGTATCACAAACAGATAATAGAAATCTTATTACATGTAGGAAAAATACTAAAAGTTCAAAAATAAAAATACTGAAGAAGCTATCTGCTAATGTTGATAAATAGAATTGTGCTTGTAATTTGAAGTTACAATGGATGAAAGACAAAGTAATTCTGCTACAAAGAAACAGAAAACAGAAGATAAAAAGTATGATAAACTGAATTATGCTGATTCAACATATGATGTAAAACAGTTGTTTGAGAAATACCATATAATTTCAAATGCAGAAAAAGACTCAGAATCATATACATTGCCCAAGTCAGAATCTATGTTCAAAGACCCACCATGGTCATTTGATAGTCTACAAAAGTTGAAAAGTGATCTGAATCAAGTAAAGAGTTGTCTTAATGACTTCAATCTGCATGAATGGCAAAATCACACAAGTGAAATGAACAAAGCAGGTTTTGTCATACGTAACGTGAGAACGAATATAAAACCAGAATTATTGACTCGAGGTTGGCTCAAGTTTTACGAAATCGCCAGTAAATTTAAACTGGTGCCAGTGAAGAAGGACCTTTCCTTCAGATCTATGCATCTGTGCGAGGCACCAGGCGCTTTTGTTGTTGCTTTGAATCATTGGCTGGCGAAAAATTCGCCCAATGTAAAGTGGGACTGGTTGGCCAACAGCTTGAATCCTTACTGGGAGGAAAACGCTTACGACTACATGATCACGGACGACAGATTTATCAAGCACACTCTGCAGCACTGGTGTTTCGGCGAGGATAACACAGGCGATATCATGAACTTGAAAAATCTGGACGATCTAGTGAAGAGAGTCAGCTCCTTCGACGTAGACAAACGGATCTTGCTGGTCACCGCAGACGGCAGTATAAACTGCACGAATATGCCGGAAGAGCAGGAGAGTGTCGTGGCACAGTTGCATTTATGCGAGACTGTGGCTTGCATGCACATTCTGCAGAAAGATGGAAACTTTTTGCTGAAGCTCTTCACGCTTTTCGAGCATCAATCCGTGTGCCTCATGTACTTGCTGTCTTGCGCTTTTCATGAAATCACTGTAATAAAGCCAGCTACCAGCAAAGGAGGGAACTCGGAGATATATGTCTTCTGTCGCAAATTCAGAGGCAAAGATTATATGGCAGCGCACTTGAATGTTCTCAGGCAATACTACGGCAAAACACCACCTGAAAACGCGATGTTTAATCAAAAAGATATTCCGCAGAGTTTTGTGCAAAAAATTGAGGAATGCAGCGCATTTTTCAAACATCATCAATGTCAGATTATAGAAGATAACATAAGAACGTATCAGACAAAGAACTACGATCACACTCTAGAGACCGTCAAGCACTTGGTTGCTTCGCAATATATTGAAAATTGTAAATTAAATGGTTCTCTAAAACACGAGCTTATGATAGTCGGCAGGTCGAAAATCAAAAGTTCACGTATAGAAAGAGAAAAAAATAAGAAAAATAAAAAAAATTTGTTCGCGTATAAAAAGTTACACATCGATTCTTACAACGAACGTTGCAAGAGGCACGATTTAAAAGAAAGTTTATTACTGCTGTGGAAACAGACACAATCGTTCAGTTTACCAACAGAGAGATCTTACATTGTAAGTTTCTCAAGCCAAAACTAAATTGTAAAGTCTTCAGAAATGAAAAATTGTCTTTATTTTATTTTATTTTATTTTTTTTTTGTATTTTCTAAAAAAAACAGAGATGCAGATATTTACAGCGCGCTTAAGTTTTTTATTTTTTTATAGTGGCGTCTGCAAATACTACCGGAAAGCGTAGAAATTCAAACGGGGAAATTGTTGACGAAAATACGCAGTTCGCGCTTTTCCGATGCGCAATGCCTAAACATATTAAATAGTCTCGACACATTTGTACGAGAGATTGGTACTACCATTTGCTTTCCATCCGCGGAGATTACGAGAGAACAGCAAAAGGATCCGAACCAAGAGATATTGAGCTTTCAATTTTTTTCCGACGTCGACAATCATAAGACAATAATCGAAGTTTGCGATCGAGTTAAAAGACTTCGAACTGGACAAGCTCTAACTCTTACAGGTTACTCTGTGTTAACGCAGTTAAATGTTGGCCTGTTGTATCTTCTAGGAAATTGTTTTGACAGAATCGTTGTAACAATTTGCGACAACGAGGGCTATCACATCAGATTGGAAACTTACCAGCCTAATGAAAAAGTATTGAATTGTTTGGATGAAATTTTTACTGTTTCAAATAGTGAACAGAAAAAACATAGGGCGGTTTGGTCGATAATACCTATAATGATTTTAGAGGGTAAGATTCATAGAAATATAAAAGTAAAAAGATGTCTGCTTTATTTAGACTTTATACATGTAATTTATATAAATATCGCGCATTGTATATTAAGTTTTTCACATAAATTGGATAAGAGGCATTGAAAATTTCAAGTTATTTGTTTTTTTTACGAGACTAACAGTACGTACTGCAGCAGAAAATAGCAAGTATAGCATGGTTCATATTTGATTTGAAATATTTTTTTCCAGAATGTGACGAGTTTCCCATTATAATGGAACTTAATAATCTGATTATCAAGCTATATCTTCAGCATGTTATCAGTAAATATACAAAGAACAAGACAGAATAATGAAATTATATGTGAACATGATACACAGGTTTACATATGTATATATGTATATGTATATGAAAAGGAACATATATTTATATAATCATAAATACGAATAACATATATATTTTAAATATTATATATATATATTATATAACAAAATCAAAGAAAATAAATTGTTCAATGAAAATAATTACACCTCATTGTAAAGAGTGTTTATTCTTTGTAAATATTTTAATTTATTGAATTTGATGTTCTTGCATGGGAAGATGAAATATAAAATGGTAATTATATATTTTTATCTAAAAATAAAAGACTTAAAATATCTATTTATTTATGCTGAAATAATTTTATTCTTTATTTTGTAAATAATTTAATCGTGAATAACACAGGTTGATAAATAATTGCAGATTCAGAAGAAGTAATTGTGGGTCACGCTTGGTTTCTTTATCACAGCTAAGTTGGGATGCTTGGTGTCATGTTTAATACATAGAACGGTGACCGAAATTTCGGTCACTTCTTAAACAAGGACGATTTTTGTGCTGTCAACTGTAATTCTTAGAACGGCGTTGTGCGAGGTCTCGGCGAAGAGATTTCTTTTCGGAATATATCGAAACTGTTAAACACACAGTACCACGTTTTAGATCAACGCTGTCACACACACGTAAAGATGAAACGCAACTTGATTAGGAACTGTATTTGCCTGTTGTCCACCAAACAGCACACAGAAAAGAAAGTATGCATTATCGGTGCAGGTCCAGCTGGGTTTTATGCGGCACAGCAGTTATTAAAGGTAAAACACTAAACCAATCTTAGCAATCAACAATATAAAATATATTTTGTTACATTTCCCATTAAAAAACAATATTTACGTTTGATTGTGTAGTGTTCGAATGATGTCAAAGTTGACATACTCGAAAAACTGCCGGTTCCCTTCGGTCTAGTACGCTTCGGAGTCGCTCCGGATCATCCAGAAGTGAAGAACGTCATCAACACATTCCACAAGACCGCGACCAATCCACGCGTTCAATTTCTAGGCAATATCAACGTCGGTACAGATATTACGATCAATCAGCTGCGACAATTATATCACGCAGTGCTGCTAGTATGTGTTCTATTAAAAACTGACTGAATCTCTATTTCTCATCTCTAGAATGTCTTTCCAGTTAGAATTTAGAGTTTTATGCAACAACAAAATTGATCAATATTTAATTATCAATTATATATTTTTCTATTTTTCTATTTTCTCTTAGACATACGGCGCACAAAACGATCGATTACTTAATATACCAGGGGAAAATTTAAACAATGTGATATCAGGTCGTCGTTTTGTAGGTTGGTACAATGGAGTACCAGCTGATAAAGATCTAGACATTAATTTGGATACGGAAGAAGCGGTTGTTTTAGGTCACGGCAATGTGGCCGTTGATATTGCGAGGATTCTATTGTCGCCGATTGACAAATTGAAGGTAGCTCTGTCTCTAATTTCTGATCTCTTTTGTGATTTATCATAATTTAAAATTTTGTTTTTAAAACTTTTCAATTATTTTAGAATACCGACATTACGTCATATTCCTTAGAACAGTTATCTCGCAGCAAAGTACGAAAAGTTGTTTTGGTCGGGCGAAGAGGACCTTTGCAAGCCGCGCTTACGATCGCAGAACTGCGCGAACTAATCAAATTGGAAAAATGTAAGACTTCCTGGCGACCTCAAGACTTTGCGGGTGTGCGGGAGATTGTGCCGACTCTAGCAAGGCCTCGAAAACGACTGACAGAACTTATGCTCAAGTCTTTAGAAGAATCCGTAAGCGACTCGACGTACAACAAAGAGTTACATCCGATCTTTCTGCGAAGTCCCGTGGAGTTTCACGGTGCGAACGAACTAGAGAGCATCAAGTTCACCGTGAACCGTCTGCGGGGCGAAACGATTCAGGATCAGTTGGCCGAGGCGACCGGCGAATTCGAGATGATCACGTGCGGTCTGGCCTTTCGCAGCATCGGCTACAAGTCCGTGCGGATAGACAATTCGATTTCGTTCGACGCTAAGAAGGGACGTGTAGAGAACATTTCTGGCAAGGTCGACGACAATCTTTATAGCGCAGGATGGGCGGCCACTGGACCGGTCGGCGTCATTCTGTCGACCATGACAAACGCTTTCCAAGTCGGCAACTTGATCTGCAAAGAATTGGCGTCCTCAAGTGAAAATAAATCAGGCTGTAATGATCTTCGTAAGATCCTGGACTCCAAGGGAATTCAGATCGTGTCGTACGAGGATTGGGAAAAAATCGATCGCGTTGAACAAGAGCGTGGCAAACAATTAGGAAAACCGCGGGAGAAGATCGTCGATGTAGCAGAAATGCTAGAAATTGCTGCGAAGTAAGCGAAAATTTTCTTAGGAAAAAGTTTTTCTTCCGGGTTTAAAAGATTGATGTCATTATTGCGTATTGATTATACTTATTTATAATTGTGTACTCTTAAAAAGGATTTATAATACATAACAATGCATATGTATGTTAATAATATAATATAACATGTACACGGTCTTTGTTTTTGATATTCAGAAATTACTAAAGTTTTTTATTGAATATTGTATTATCAATTATCTTATTTATCATGTTATAGTCTTTACAAAACCACATACATTCGAATTGAATAAACATTACAGTTGTAAGATTGTAAACAAACCAACCAATTACTGACCAACATCATCTTCCATTAGCGAGAAACTGACAAACGGAACGCGGCAATGGGCATTTTTATCACGTGCAAAGACCTTAATCTAACCTAACCCTGACTTGACTTACCTGATTTAACCAAACCTCACGAACAGTCATAGGCGTCACAGGTTATTTTTCGAAGAAGTAAATAACTGGTGTAATCAGGTGTAATGTTACAAACGTAACAAGAGTCTGAGAATCATTAAAAAGTTACAAGTAAACACTAATAATCAATAACTAGTTATATAATTGCATAAATATAATTTTTTTTCTTTTATTATTTCTGTACATCAGAAATATAATTAATATTTCTTTGAAGTTTTTTGTGAAAGAGTCAATAATTCTATCTAAAGTTTGAAAAACTATTCAACATAAAATCTTATATTTATAGTTAAAACATGGAGTTACGAGAACCGAAAAAAAAGCATAGAGTGAAACCGAAGGACCAGATGCCATTTCCTATTCCAATAAATGGATCACAAGAGGAATGGCCAACATATACAGCACATCTTACAGATATAGGTGCTTGCATAATTGAACCTGACCAGATCAGGGTGGTATATAAGAACGTGTGTGTTATAAAAATAAATGTTATAAGATTAAATTTTTTTTTAAAGAAAAAGAAAATAATAGCAAATATTAAATTTTATCTATAGGGATATTTTGGCAAAGGATCACTGTCACGTAGTAATCCTACCTTCGGTAAAGCGCAATTTGGAGCACCTCCAGTTGTTCGAAACAGACAGTGGTATCGTAGACAAGAATGGATGAAAGATGTTAAGGAATTAAACGCTGCTTCTTCATCTACCTTAGCAGGTTTAAAATTAAAAAAAAAACATCTAATAACATACTATAATTATTATTATTAACTTAAATATAATTTCTATAAATATATATATATAATACTAAAATAAAATTTATAAAAATGTAAAATTAAATTATTTTTAAAGTGTAGTGAAACTTTAATGATTGCAGAAGTTGAAGAAGTCAAATATAACAACAAAGATACTGTTTTGAACGACAAAGAAGAAAACAACAGTGACATTATTGAAATTCCATCAACTTCCAAAAATGGCAATAAAACAGAAAATAAAAGCACCACAATTTCAAAAGACATTGATGAGGTCGTTCTGGATTCCGCAGAAGAGGACGACATATGTGTCATTGCTAATAAAGATTCTGAGAAACGTGATACTAGCTTGATAGAAGAATGTTCTATAGAAGAAGAGAAAAACGAAGAACTGAGCAACTTGCCTGGTGAAAAAAGCTTTCATACAGAATCATATATATATATATTTTTATTAAGAAAAGAGAGTAGATAAAACCATTTTTATGTATGAAATTTTTTTACAGACTATTACGACTTCAAAAATAATCGCAACCAAGAGGATATACAAGGAAAGCTACTGGTTTTGCCAGATAGCGACTCTGACACCGAGAATTATTTAGAAAACATCAAGCCAAGGATTGAGGACGAAGGTTTTCCGGTCCGTGAAGCTTTGCATCTCACTTTCGAGGAGACCTTCTTTCTTCTTTTTGGATTAGGTTGTTTGCAGCTGGTGAACTTTGACGGTAACCTAATGGACATCGACGACGCGTGGTTGTACTTCAACAAAAGCTCAGAATTTCTACAGAATTACGTGGTTTACCATTATTACAGGAGTAAAGGATGGGTGGTCAAGCCTGGTTTCAAATTTGGTGGTGATTTTTGTTAGTATCGCTTGTTTTTTATTGCAGAAATATTTTTGTACGAAAAGAAGCATGTGCAATATCTATTTAAGTGCATCATCTGACATATCTACTAACTTAATATTTCAGTACTATATAAACACGGACCTCCCTTCCATCATGCTTCTTATATTGTAATAATTGAAGTGATAGATGCAGACACCTTACTCGTAGACACTGCTAAGACTAAACGAACCATGACGTGGGAGACTTTATATGGATTCAATAGGCAGTCCGAAACTGCTGCTAAGGTAAGGATTTATATATAATGTATATATACTTAATAGAAGATATTGAAAAAAAAAATAATTTTTTTCATAAATTAAATGCTATTTGCAACAGGAAACATTGTTTGCGCAAGTTTTGTGGCCGTCATCGATACCGCAAGACATTAGTAATACTAGTCCTGATATACTCTCCGAATTTACAGTAAGAGAAGTTCTTTGGCGACGATGGAATGTTAAGCAGCATCGAGAGGACGTCTCTATTGAAGACGACGACGACGACGATGACGACGACGACGACGACGACGATTCATCCAGTTAAATATTTTTGTAATTATTTAGATACAAAGAGTTTTTATATTTCATTTTTTATACTCTATATCGTATATGTATTGTATAAAATGTCTACTTAGATCTTGCAGTGAGACGACACAGTGATTGTCACAATATTTTTCACCGTAAAAATAAGCTATTTGCATTAAAAATAAATCATCGCAATTGTAAATCGCCACGAAGTATATAGGTGCAATAACAATCACACATGTAATATTCTGATATTCTAAGACCTCGCGCTCTCTGTACGAAGCGTCCGAGAATGCTTTGCAGCAACGCGCAGATCGAATCTTTATCTTTATCAATGATTGGCGCGCGACGGTACCGCTAGCGGTACCGCGAAGTGAAAGCAAACCGTTCGCGAAGTAGAATCAGGAGGGGCCCACGATGATCCTCGGGGGCCCGTGCAGTCAGTCCGAGGCGAGCTGGGAGCTGGCATGTCGAGTAATCGTGAGTTGTCAGCGAGTCGAGCATCCCTAAATCAAGCCCAAGTTAATATTCCGCGCTCAATCCGGTGAGCAAAAAAAAAAAAAATTGATATAGATATTCCTTTTCTTATTATTCTTAACAACTGTCTCAACTGTCACTTATCACATGACAGAATAAGTCTAAAACACTTTGTGCTTGTGTCAATTTAATCTAAGTCTAACCGATAAATATCAGTATTCGATATTTTTTGCAAGTTTTTTCAAATCTTTGAACATTGTTAATATAATAAGAATTTTAAAAAGTTTCACAAATTTTTTTATTTTTTTTAAATATAAATGTTATAGATATATACTTTATATTTTTCTATATAATATTATTACACAATGATGACGTAATTCTTTTTATCATTTGTAAAAATTCAAAGACTAAAACAATCTCTGACAAGTGAAAATAATAAAAGAAAACTCGAGTGATTTAAATTTCAAATCACTGCTATTCAGTGATTTGAATCTATATCGTTAACGTGCGCGTCTTGCGAGTCTTTGTGAAACAAAGATTTATTCGGGGAACAAAACAAACATAACGAACAGAGAAATGAAGAACAGAGCAATGAATAAAGAGTCGTGTCACTTTCATACAAACCGAATACGAGAGAAAGCGCGAGAGAGTATTCGTCCGTATCTGCGCTTAATTTATAGGAAGTGAACGAGAGATGATGCGACAAAATCTTCCACTTGAATCCGGCTAGGAACAGGAACGAGATCGTTTCTTCCTGTTTGTTTATAAATTGTTGAAAGAAATTGGGAGATTTAATGCAACAGTGATTTGGCGTATTTTTTGAGAGAACTTAAAAAGAAATTACAGAAATTTTAAGCGAATATTTTCTTGTCTCTGACGTCATAATTCAATATGGCTACAACGCGAGCTAGTCCTTTAAATTTAACTCTATTGATTGCAAAATTAATTTTGCATCCCGAAGAGAACAAAAAGTAAAAGCGCTATTTTGCTCTTAAATTTATTTCTCGATTATAAATATTTAAGCGAACACAGTTGAATCTTCGCGCACCATCTTTTACGATGTTTGTTAATGTTGTAATCGCAATAAACAACTCAATCTGAACTTGCTTCGTGAAACATGGTTATTTCGGACATATTAAAAAAAAAAATGGACGCGATTATTATGCGAGAAGCACGCGTATATAACACAGAAACATCTTTTGTAACGGCTAAGCGCCGTAAATGGACGAGTGAATGTCATCCTCGTCTCACGATACGCCTGGGAATTCAGTTGCATCCGACGCGGCGATGTGCATAGCGATGAATAAGCTTATCTCGTCGACGAAATCACTCGCAGCGAAATTTCGACTTCCTCTCAACCTTTAATTGCCATCGCGGAAGACGAGATGCGAAACGAATTTATTGACTGACGAAACTAGCTTCATAACAGTAATAAATACTCATTAAAGAGTAATAAATACTCATTTAAGACAAGATTATCCGAAAATGACAAAACCAAAAAAAAAAAAAACAGAAAAATTATTCAGATGTTGGGAATTGAATGCTGAGAAATGTTACTTACAAAAGTCACTTTTAAATAACAGATAAATTCTCGGATAAACGCACATTGGGGAGGACGTTTGCAGAAATGTATATTTCTTTAATAAGTTGCACTATTCCCAGTATTCTTTTTTTGTTCGCTGTCGTAATAAAAAAAAAATTAAGAGAATGTAGTTATCATAATAAGTTCTCTCTCAATTGTGAAATTTCGCAGTCGTACTTTTTGACGCGCAAATTCTCGCGAACATCACCAAAATACGGATCTCGAAGTGCAAAAGCACACGGATAATATCTTGAGCTTCTAAAGAGCTGAACGAGATTCAAGTGAAAGTGTATAACTGTTTGCACCATCTATACGTTCCCTACGGCATCCTTGTGCCTACTTCTGGTTGTAATTGTGGGATATATCGCTTACATTGCGTTATATTACGTGCTCGGTACACCTAATATATATATGGAGTACGTTTGAAAAAGCGAGAGTCACTCGTGTTTCGAAATGAGTTTTGTTTAGATTTGATTTTAAAAAGTGGTTTGCAAAATCGCACAGTGGCATAAACCACTCGGTCATAGTTCGATGCAATTTATCAAAGCTGTCGGTTTTTATCATCGCGAACAAGAATCGGCTGTTATTATCGCTGTACAACAAAATTAAAAGTGGTGTAAAAATATTGGTGTCTCTAAAAACTCTCTCGTTTTTTTCTAAACAATTTCTCCGTCTACAGTATTATTTGAGATATTAAATTCTTAAAAATTGTCATTGAGCTTCCGAGCGTGAAAAATTTACGTTCCGTCGGCAATCCCCGAGTTGTTTACGAAAAATTCTCTGTCACGCGCGCGAAGTTGCGCTCTCTCGACGTCGTTCTCTCAGCTCGCGTTTCCATTCCGGGGACCCAGAAGAGAGCGATTGCTAAATGGACATTCCTGAGAGACCCGAGCTTGCTTTCTAAGCGCGCGTTGGTCACGTGCGACGCGGGTCCGTTTCGCGCGGACATTCTGGGCCCGACACGTGCAACCGTCCGTTTCATGACGGTCCACGCGTGACAGCGCGCGTAAACGCGCGTGAGAGATCACGTTCACTGCTCTCGGCGCCGCTTATATCCCCGAGTAACCGTGATAGTGGCAGTCCGTGTGATTACCGCGAAGGGCGTGATTACCGAGCGGATAGACTGTCGCAATTTCGTTGACCCTGAAGGCGGTTGCAAGTTTTTCCTCCCAATCAGAGCGGATAGATTCGATAATAATTTCTTTCGCGTAAACGCGTATTTTGTACGAAAAAAAAAAAAGAAAAAAAACGGCTCGTCGGTCTCGCAACGCCAGTTTCCGTGAGTTTGCATAATTTTATGCCACTGGTTTTTTTTTTTTTTTGCGAATTTATGATGCGTAATTTTAACTTTTCTCTTGCCGCACTCGGGATTCTTAATTTTATTCATCGAACTTGCGTTTCCTACGTTTCTTACGGTTGAAGTAAATGCGATTAGCGATCATTAATAGATTGTGCGGCCCGTGTGTTTCTCCGACGCGATAATTTCTCGGTGGGAACGAGAGCGCGAAAGAGCGCATTTATATGAGCGCGTTACGTATGTACTTGCGCTGATGGAAAGTAAAATAAACTCGCGGGAGTGCTCTTCCGAGTGAAACCGCCGCAGCTTCCGCTTCCGAGTCTGTCTTACGTGGAGAGACTCGTGGATTCGCTTTAGCTTCGCGAGATAGAAAAAAAAAAAAAAAATCTGGGTCAATCAATTGCGCGCGATCAGGAAGCAATTAAGAAACAACCAGTTCTTCTACAATTAAACGAAAAATCTACGCACACTCTCTTACTAAATCACGATTTTTTAATTTTTATATGATTATATCTTTGGCGAGAGATATCCTGCCGATAAATTAAATTTTATCTCGTTCATTCGTTTTATTTGTTTTGCAAATTCGATGCACGTGAGAGACTCATTTATATAAAACGGCGCAGACTCGTTCTCGCGGATGTTCATCACAGACTCCCGCGTCTTTCGCAAGCGCGACGAGTCTAATGACGGTCGGACTTCAATCCGACGCGGTTTTGCGGTTTAAACTCGGCAATTTTCGAAGGCGAATATCGAGCGATTAGAGAGACGATCTTTAGCGACGAGAAAGCGTCAATTTGCGACAGCGCTATTACTCTATCGCAAATGATATTATCCCCTTACTTCGGATGACGATAGCAATTTAATTGTTGTGTTTAGATTTAATAACACTCACGCACATACACGTATAGTATATTAGTTTTATATTTGAATTACGATTTATTTGCTGCTCGAAGAACATTTATCAAGGCTTCGAGTTGATTTTAAAAGCGGGCTCGACTAACGAGCGGATAGTAGTAGGAGGAATAAATTAACAATTGATAAAGTAGCCCCCGGAAAGAAAGAGCGCGGAAAGAATCCAGATTCCTCCTTTATCTCTCGGTTGGGAACAGAACGGAAGGTCGCTCCTGCACGTTGCAGGATTGTCCAATTAAAAATAAACGTCCTCGGGGCCGGAGTAAAAAGTCGCCAACGAAACAGGATTGGCAAAACCTGGCGAACGGCCGTGATCCTGGAAGACGATGGAGTTCGGATCAATGTTCGGGCTACTGTGAAGGAGGAAAAATAAGAGAGAATACGAAATTGCTTGCAACAACTTAACGATCGACGACGAATTCTCGCGCGGCGAAAATTCTGAAATAAAGGAACGTTCTTCGAGACGCTGAATAACGCGGAAACGTTGCGCGATGACAGGCGAGCACGGCGATAATTCACGAGAATAATACCGGTAGCGTTTTTGTTCTTGGGAACACAAAAAAGTGCGACAATATGCCGCCGCCGGTGATGCGATAAAAGAGCGCAAAACAGCTCTCTCGAGTTAACCTTTTGCCGAGTCTGGCCGGGTAAAAGAAGACGAAGCGTTCCGCGTACGCATGGGAAAGTGTTTTCCCGTAAATTCTCAGAGTTTGTTCAACCGCGCGATTGTGACTGCAGGTTTGCATTTAGAATCGCCTGTGCTCATAGAAGACAACAAGCGGATTGCGTCCTGCGGCTTGCGTCAGACTAGCAAAATGCGTAAATTCGCGAAATTATTATCCAGTCAGTGGTCGCGGCCATTAGGCAAGGAGGGTATTCCTCCCGGCGACAAGTTGTCCCACACTCGCGAATCTCAATTACCACTCGCCGTTTTAATTGCTTTCAACTGTAGTAAAATCTTTTTATATCTAATTGCAGTCCCAATTAAAAGAGATATTTTTAAAATTTTCGATTCTCACATCAAACACGATGTTTCTTGATTTCGAATCAAACGAGATTCTCATGGTCACGTATAAAAAAAAAAAAAACGGGCAATATATGCGAATAACGTCGCGAGACGTTTAAAAATTCATTCCGTGTTTGCGAAAATACGTAGTTATATATTTTTGCTTTTTATATGCTCTGTAGCTTCTGATTTATTGCGCTTTTGAATTTGGGAACTTGAATCCGCGCACTCGAATCGCTTTCGTAAATTAACATACATAGACCACGTGTGTTTCCGAAAGTGGCGAAATGATAGAACGATTTAACATATAAATTTCGCATGAATAAGAAATTAAAAGTTGGTCGACAGCAGAGCAAACATCGTATCCGCTGTGCGATAAAAGTGTCGGTAGACTTCTTTTAAATCCGTTTTCTGTGACGAAACCAACTTCTCGCGATTGACACAAGTACAAGGCAAATTTATTTTGCGTCAAGAAGAAATCGCGAAAATTTTGAGAAACAAATGTGCATCAGCGTTTCCACGCGGAAAAAAGTAACATCAAGCCGAAAAAGGGAACTGTCAATGTGCGTAGGCGCAGTTTTTGGACCCGCGGTCGATGGTCGAGCCCGGCCATGATCTTGGCAGATCGGCCGGGAATAATGTTCTCGACGTTGATGACCGGTTTTTAGCACATTTCGTATGTGGCGTATTCGAGAGCACCGATCATTACACTTGACCACGAAATTTAAACTCACGGACGATAATAAATTAACCGGTCTGTAATGCGCCATATCGACTTTTAACCGACAGTTAATTTTCGGCAGATAAAAATCTTCGCAAAAATCGACGCGCTTTCGTTTTTCGACATTGTTACTTGAAATTTTTACTCGTAAATATTTATATCTCGCTTATTTCGAGCAAATTATCCGCATTTAATTATTTAAAACTTGTAAAATAAAAACTTTCAATCTTTTTACGAAAACTTCGTCACAAAAGTAACTGCGATAGATAATTTTACACTTCTAGAACGATATCTTGCTTGGAATTTAAATTATAAGTTTTCGATGCATAGGTTTTAATTGTTTTTCTTTTTGTTTCATCTCTGAGAACAAGTTCGTCGTTCTTTCCGCAAGAATACACATCTCGATCGCACAGAAAGACCCGCGGGAAAGAGTCCACTCCGATACAAATGTCCGAGATTTATGCGCATTGCAGCATGACGTTTTTTTCAGGTCATTACATTCTATACACGCGTGCTTTGTACGTGTCTGTGTGTATGACAGCGGAATAGTAGCAAGAGAGTAAGAGCCACTCCTTCGTGAGTCGAGCAGTGACTTATTCTCGTATCATTACTTTGTACACCTTGAATTCTTCGCGATGATAATTCGGCTGCTTTCTGTCTGGATATTTATTTTCGCAATCAAAGTGTGTCCGTTAAAGTTTTACCGAGTTGCTAATGTTGCTGTTATTTTTTTTCTAAGACAACTTCATATTCCCTTAGTTTATAATTTTTTATGTTAAATCGTTTATGTTGAAGAAAATTCAATCGAAACGTTTGCCTCTCAAAAGACTGAAGCGAAGGAACTTTACATTTAATGTGCAAGAGAGAGAACACACGCCGTTTAATTAATTTCACAGCCAAAAGACTCATCGGTTTGCTGGAATTAAACGAACAGATCGCCGCGAGTGACTTTCACTCATATTCGACTCGCGATAATTTGCCGCATGTCCTATCATTAGAAGCACTTCGTGATGGAAATATTGTGCTTTTCCAGCTTGGAGCTCACGTAGTACGTACCATATTATACGTCTCGCGCAGAGATCAAACCGGCAACGGTCGTGAGAGAGAACACGGGTGAAAGGAGCGAGTTTAGATTCCGCGGGATGCTGTGAGTTTTGCAGTATGTCTCGATGCTCCTATTCCTCGGTTGTGACTCTGCGGGAAAATCGTTTGATCGGAAAATTTCTCCGATCCAAATCTCGAGAGATTGGAGATCAGTTTTTTTTTCTCACGGAAGCAACATATCATCTTCGCATCTCGCAGTGCATATAAAAGTAATAAAAATACAAAAACTTGGGCTGAGTTTATATAAAAAAAAACAAAACAAAACAAATAAACTCTGTAAAAAATTTGCGAGAATATCGGACGTCGATATGATTCGATCTAAAATTACAGATTCTAGTCATGCTCTTGTCTTTAGATGGGAGAGAAGAGAGGGAGGAAAGCGCCTTTTACTATTGTTTCGGCTTAAACGATTACCGACATTCGCTCACCCCGTTACGCAACGATTTACGCCGTTACCGCGCTCTCCTTTGATTGTGGTAACGACGTTGCTCGTTGCGTTTGCTTCACACAGGATGTTTCCCGAGCGAGTTCATGCCTCACAATGCTCATACTCGAACAGATAGCAATCGGGCGAGGAAATTTTTATATACTTGCGACACTCTTGATTGCCTCAGACGATTCGCGAAATCGAAACGCTCTTTTTAATTTTTTTTATTTTTTTGCGCTCGCCGATATCGATTACAGCGATTTTGACGTTGATTGACAACGTCAATGCTTTGCGTTTTAACGATCTTTTTAGCTTTTGCAAAAACTAAAAATTAAAAAGAAGAATTTGAAGTTAAAAACTAAATAATTAAAAATTTGCAAAAAATATACTTAAACATATTCTTCTTGATCAAATCATTTCTTTCTTCTCTACAAAATTCTTTCGAAACAATTTTCTTTATTGCCTGCAGCCTACGCTTAAAAAAAAATCGAAATAATGATTTACGACGCTTGTGTCGAGCCCGACGTAAGATCGAAGGACAACCGGAGTTCATTTCTCACTCGTGGAAAACTCAGAGAAATACTTTTCCAAGCGCTTGCGTGATATAACCACGTTACTTACAAGCGTCATTCCGGATTTGTATATAAAATGTTCGTCAACGGTTTTATCTAATATACCGGTATATTTCCTCGAGCGACGGAGACGTAACTATGCAAATACAAGGATGGATCTTCTCTCGCGTAAAAAAGCGGTAATTAGCGATTTCCATAAAAGGATGAGACGTAATCAACACACAGGATGGTATTTTTTAATAAGACAGACTTTTTACATAATCGTTCTCTGTTAAGAAGAAAAGTAACGGTGCTTCTAAACGTGAAAAATAACGTACCCGCGCGTGATTGATGTGAACGCGCAAGTTTAATCCCTTCGAGAAAATGAACGCACGAGTGACTGAATGCACGTGTAAATAATAGCGTAATCGTCTGGGAATCGTCACTCGGATCTCCCATGATTAGAGTAGAAAATTTTATTTCTTGTATTCTATTATAACACGCAAATTCAACAATATTACACATGAAGTGAAGTTATATTACACGCGAATTAAAGTGACGAAATATTGCGCTGCAACGCGTTTTGCATTTTTGTTTATTACAAGTGTGATTAATATTTGCACAATATACCGAGCTGTCGCACATCCTTTTTTTAACAAAATAACTTTCTGTTATAACGCGATGTCATAGTTTTTTTATGTATATACGATGCGAAAACAAAGACTTTGAGTGACTATCATATTGATTAGTTACCACGTCAGACCATTGTCACATACAAGATCAGCACGATGAGAAAGAAATTTTGTTTACACGTGTGTTTTTTATTTTATCTATCCTTCCAGATTCTGAGATTCGTGCGTCCGCATAGGATGAGATCAGACTGAGCGCAATGACATCGAGATACTTCGTGTTTGCCGCAGCTCTGGCCTATGGTGGGTAACGTGACGTCATCGCTAATAACTGCAGAATTTTAAAGAAAAAAAAGTCCCCTTTGTTTTCAAGGCCCGTGATTAACAATGTGACTAACAATCTTTTGTGAATTGCGTTGTTAGCGAATTTTGCTTTTGTCGATAGGGAGAATATATCATTCCTTGCTGAATTGTTTTAGTTGATTCAACGAAATTATAATTTACTTCATATGTGCATAGATGTGTTCTTACGATTCTCGAAGAGACATGTTACAACGCGAGAATAAAACGGAAACACGCACAATCATGTTGTTGCAGTTGCAGCCGCTCAAGTTTACCAGCCCGTAGACGCAGCCGCGGCAGTCGAACCGGCACCTACAAATAATGACTTCATCACACAGACCGTCTACGGATTCCTGGACTTCACCACAACGATCGGCAACACGGTGATGGTCTTCAGTCCTCAAAGCGCTCCTGCGGGTAAACATCTTCGAGATATCAACGATTTATCACGTGGAATACATAATTATGTCCGATTAATTATGTTTTTTTTTTAACGGTAATATTGCGTAACAGCTAGACACATTTTTATTTCCAAGTTTTGTGACGGACAATTATTTATTTCGTCATATTTCACTCTTCCTCGAGATACGCGTGAGTAATTGAAAGGAGAAATTCAACCAAACCGTTATTTACGTCCATTCAATTATTGACACAATTATCCCACGCGAAACGCGCTCTTCTCTCGCTCGCTCATCATTCAACACGTCGTTCTTGAAATTCTTACCGAGGAACAAACGCCGAAGACTGGCGTAATTGGCGAAACGGTTGGGTCTAATGCAATTGCGCCTATAAACCATGAGATGTCACGAGATGAGTTTGAATGGCAAATAATGAGAGACCTTATCTACACTCTAAGCGCAACCAACGCTTTTTGTTACTCCGTGCTCGTTCACGGGTTTTAGATTCTTCGAGTTGCCGGATGAAACCTTGACAGGCTGAAGAGTGTCCGGGCCTTGACGAGGGGCTCAATCTTCTTAGCATATCTTCGCGTTTGGTTACGCGTACAGATCGCGCTTATTGTTCGCTCGTCATGTCTCTTTTGTCATCTCCTCTCTCCTTGACTTTTCAAACCACCCACTCAACATGCAACTGTTCTCGTTTTTACTACGTAATAAATTCACCAGTTCAAGATCGATGTAATTGTTTCATTAACTTAGAATTAAAATAAAATAGAAACCGCAAAATCAATGTAAATTAAAAGCCATAAATTTAAAGCCATAAATATCCCAGACAAAAGTCCAACAGACTAATTAAAAGAAAACAAAAGTTAACAAAAAATAAAAAATAATAACATGACAGCCGATATATGTAAATAAAAGATTTATAATGAAAATAAATTATAAGTTTTTCACATACTTGGAATTATTCTTGTCCGCGGGAATATAAAAAAATTCAACGAGACCTTCAGTGCGGGTGTTGGCCGTCTCTTTTCACAGAAATCGAGTATGCAAATGCGTCGTTTGTTTTCAGAAGGCGACACCGAGAAGAAGACCGCGTCCTCCACGCCGGCGATTCACACGAAGCCGACAACGGAACAGAAGAAGAATGTCCCCGACATTCAGCCCAGCAAGACCCACAAGGCCGAGGCCCAGGGTGGCGAGACGAAGAAGCAGATAAAGGGCACGAAAGTCGTCGTAAATTCCGTGGTCGAGCAGAACGTGGTGAACGTCCCGCCGCAACCTACGAAGAATCTAGTGAGAATTTGATCTCAAACGTTAATTACAATAGTATTATTTGATTTGAAATAGTGAATGTGACAATTAATAAAATTAACAAAATAGAAATTTTGAAAAGAACAAACTTTTCTCACATCTGTTTGTTCGTGAAGAACAATATCATTTTATTACTCGCGCAAAGGAAGTAAATTCTCTCTCTTAAAATCGAATATATAGACAAAAATGAATATTTGCGCTAATGTTTTAGGAAACAAGTAAACAGACAAAAGTACCCACGTTATCGTCGGTCGTTCAGGTGCGCGTTAAGGATGAAACTCCGGTGAAAAATAATCTGGCCGAGCCGGAATACGATTTCCTTTCGAAGCAACCGACGGAAGTGATTGACGAGACGTACAAGGTAGGAGAATCTAGATCGAGAAGATAAATGTTATTATTTTCTCATTTTTCCAAGGAAAAAGTTCATTTCTTTGCGTATATTTGAAACTGGATCGACCGATCGAATCTGCTTTCTCTCTGCGGTTGAGACAGGCGGAAAATGCGGTGTGTTACTTTTTTTTCGAAACCACCACCGGTAGATCCTATCTCGCAAAACTTACAATTAACACATCAGATCGAAGATAATATCAAAGAAAAAACATTATGTGAGTGCAGAAAGCAAGTAACTCGGATATCCAGTTTACAAAAGCGACATTGATCTTCGCGCGCGAGAACTGCGAGATATGAAAATTGAGAATCTGGTTTCGATTCCGCTAATTGTCGCCAAACCAGACCGCGCAAATTGCCAATCGAACATCGCGTCGCCACGCATTAAAACGAGTTCTATTCGATCGACGGAATGCCGATCGAAGTATAATTTTGTTTTTTAGCCGCGTGGAAAAACACGCGATATGGGAAAAATGGGTTAACCGGTCAGCGCGAGAGGTGGGAAGGTCGCGTGAAAATCCTTCTTACGATTTTGCCGTAAAATTGCGCAACGATCTCTAAAGCGACTTTCACGATAACTCTTGCGCGCGAAACTACCGCAAAATTATTCCGAATAATTGCGTCGGCGTAATTTTCCGCGTGCCGTAATCGATTTCCTAGCCGATCCTTTCCAGCTGTATCTCCTCCGGTCCCTTCCCCGACGATCGGCGTGAAAGTCCCGACCCGATCGGCACCGATAAAATCGGTTTCACTCGCGGAGCGCGTCGATGTTTTTCCAAGGATATTTCCCAGCAATGTTGCGTAGAAAATTATCCAAGATTTTAAATAGTAGATATATTTTTTTATGGACGTCTTAGATTTAGAAATTTCTCGTTATTTGGTAATTATATTCGTAATTTATCAAATGTACTCAATATCCTGCGCATTATTGTTGCAATGTTTTCAATACTATGTTTGGTAAGTAATGCGCGAAGAGAAAAAGAAAACCCGACCGGATTGGTAACTAAATTAGGCGGCACTATCGTGAAGGATGGCCTTACCACAGTGCACGAGACCAGCGTGATCGGCACCTACATCAACGGCAAGTACGCTCAGGTGCTGCAGAGCTCTTCTAGAATCCTGACAACGCCGGCCGCGCCGATAGCCGAGGGTAAAATTCGGCCGTCCAGCACTCAACGGATCCTGAAGACCATCGGCCCGCAACACGGCAAGCTCAAGCCGCAGCTCGAACCTACTCCGACCCATCAGTATCAGGACGAGTCCTCGTTGCCGTTGGAGGTTCTTTTCAACGCATCTTCTGGTGAATATTTTATCTGTAAAATAAAAACTAGAAATACAGTTATATTTTTTATTATGTCAAAATGCAATAAATTTAGGAAAAAAAGAATATAATATTTTTTTGATATAAAATTTTGTTATCAGGTTCGGTAAAATCGACACGTAGACATTTGGCTCCCAACAATCAGCTCAGACCCAAATTCCGAAACAAGATCGCCGATGACTACGACAATAACGAGTCACAACAACCGAGGGCTGGGAAAAATCGCGGGACAACCTCGCGGCCGAATTATAAGTGAGTCCCTCTCTGATAAGAACAATTGGAACAAGTTCAATTCATGACTTTATTTAATTTGTTTGCTTTATTTCTTTAGAAATCGTCCGGCGACCACCACCACCACAGAAACACCGCTGACTCGTCGTCGCAGCGGTTTTCGACCAAGCAATCAGTCCCCCAGTTTACCCTCGAAGCAATCGACAAGGTCGAAGAGCAACGATCAGCCGCCGACGACGTCGTCCAGTCTTCCGGTGCCCAAAGTCAAGTTGCCTAGAACGCAGGGTCGCTGGTCGTACAAGACCACGCCGAAGCCAAGGGTTGTGATTCGCAAACAGGTGGACGAAGAAGATGCGCGAATGTCGACATCCGAGCCCGTCATATCGGAGTCATTCTCTGTCGTGACTTCGGACGAGCAGGACAAGATAACAGCGACGACCGCGACGACAAGTAGCACAGCTCCGAACGGCGGAGCTGTAAATGTTGCACAGAGAAAGGAGCTGTCCTTGACAGAGGACGAGTTAGATCCTAGCGAGAGCGAAGACGTGGCCAGTGTCAGCGTGCAACAGGAGCAGCAGCATCCTGGAGAACAGATTCTGCCGTTGGAGACGCTCAACGTAGAGATCTCCACTGCGGCGAATCTCGACAGCGTTTACTTCGAAATTGCCACTATCAAGTCGCCATACGCTTTCCAGGTGTGTTCTTCGTCCAAATTGTCGAAAGTTTATGATGGTCATTTTTAATATCGTTAACTTGATAACTTCCTTCAGGTTGGAACTTTGCGGAATACCCGCTACATCACGGTGACCTCAACTATCAAGAAGACCTTCGCCACGGCCGAACCGAGCAGTTCCGTCTCGCCGACGGAACCGCTGACAGAAAATATCTTGGCGAACACCGCAGCCGCCTACGAGTCGACTTTGCCGCTCGACTCGTCGGTTGCGACACTGCCGGCGATCTCGCTGGACGCCGCTCAGGCAACACCACCTTTAGAGACGCTGACCGAGACGTTCTCGACGACGCAAACGTTACTGAAGACCCATCTGCTGCCGGTGATCTACGGTGGCAACAGCACGACACGACTGACTCTCGTGCAGACGTACAATATCGCCCGAATGGTAACGGCAACGAAAACGCTGCCGCCGATGGAGATCTACCAGTTTATTCCCAGCAAGACGCTGAACGAATTCAATTCGAAGCTCGACGAGGCCGGCAGCGAGCTGCATCTCGAGCTCGATTTTGGCGACGACGATCGCGACGACGAGGACGTGCCTAAGCGAGTGATGGCGCCCAGCAACGACGCCGATTCCGATCTCGATGTCTTCAGGTCAGTATCGCCGTCTAAAGTCAAGAACGACGTTGCAACCAGCAGCAGCGCCGAGCCTCAGATATCTCCGGAACAAGCTCAGCAGCTCGCTTTGCTCAAGTATTTCGGTCAGCCGCAGCCACAGGTCATCACCACGTCCAAGCCGGTGATCGTCTTGGAGACGTTGTACGAGTCGCACGTGATTCCTGTGGTGAACGCGGGAAATACTATTTATTCGACGCTCTCCAGACCGGTCGGCACCGTGCCTAGGTGGGTATCCTCGCAATATTCAAGTATTTTTAATATATTTAATATCAACAATCATGATATAATGCTTACATTTTTATGTTCCTTTCCGTATATCCTCATTATTTCTTCGCATATTTGTTTCAGAACGTCCTACGAGTACGGTACGTCCACGGTGAGCCCGCAGGTGTTGCAACCGCAGGTTCCGCAGGTGCCACAGGTGCCGCAGCTGCCGTTGTTCCCGCAGCAGCCGCAGTTCACGGTGACCAGCGCACCCTTTGTCACCCAGACTCTCGCCACCGTGTCGGAATCGCGAATCTTGAAGCTCACGTTCGGTGCCAAGACGGCGTATACCACGCTCTTCTCTACGAGAGTGGTGCCGACCGAGCTCACCACTTACGTCACCAACACGGTGCCGGTACAGCCGACAGTTCCAGCGTATCCTGGTTACTACCCGCCACCGGTGCCCTATCCACCCTACCCCTTCGTCGGTTAGATCTCGATCTTACTTTCGAGATTCCTTTGAGATTTTCGCGATCTGCTTTGATTGCGATCGATCGCCAGTTATATTCATCTCTCTTTCAGAGATTTAAATTTTAAGTTTTGATAAGTGTTAAAAAGAGAAACAGAAAGTTGTTTCGACGATACAAAATAAAACTGGTACGGGTTTAAGTGTAAACGATACAGTTTTATTAATTTAATGTTTAAGTTTTGCTCAATTCTCGAGCATGAATGTTGTATATCTCGCACACATCAATTTTATTTACGTTTGATACAACAACGATCGCAATCAGATGGCATTGGAAATTATTGTAAATAAATTATTGACTATATTATATTGTAATATCGTACATTTGTATGTATATCGCGTATTTTTTGTAAATAAATAGAACAAAAACATGAATTTCCCTATCGTGTTATTTAGCAAACCTAGATCCTCTGAATACGAAATATAAGAAATGTATTCTTTTTGTTAACGATTTCTAGAAATGTTTAAACATGTATCTTTTTTGATTTTCTGTCTTTCAATACATTTTTATTATGAGATAATTACGATTACATCGAATATCGGGAACAATATCTCATATTTCTGCAATTATTATCTAATGACCTATTAACTATTTGATTATCATTAATTTTAAGTTTTAATTAATATCTTAAAGTCTAATATAAAACTATTATATAAATTAAATATTTTTTATTATTAAACATATAAATTTAATTATTGGGAGATAATCGAAATTGAACTTTTTCATATTTTATCCAAAGACACGAATTAAAAAAATATATATTTATTATAGCGTATATATAAGTATGCAGATTGTAGAATAAAACAATAATTGACATTTTAAAGATCTGCCAATATGTTTTAAAGAATGTTAATTAGAAGATTCTAAAAAATAATAAAAATCCAAATTAAGTGTTTCTACAATGTCAAATAAAAAGTAATCATAGACAAAAGTGTTAACAACTAGAAAAAATCAATAAGTTCCAAAACATCGGAGGGATGTTAATTATTCGGTTATCCTACATAAAGAATAAAAAAGTACAAAAATGTAAATGAGTGAAGACAAACTCGCGGTGCACTGAAAAAAATATTTAAGAAATAGATGTGGAATTATATGTTTTTGTTTGTAAAACAATTTTAATTACAATTACTGTACCTATTGCTATATTTACTTGTGTTAAAGAAAATTATGATCATATAACATCTAGCGCTTGAAGGGCATGGAGTCCTCTTCTTTCTTGATTGCTCGTATCAGCGTTAACGTTAATACAGCTATAATCACCTAAATAATAAACATATCACGTAATAATAAATAAAAACCAGATATAATTAATGCAAAAGCAATGAAGAAATAGCTGAACTGTAATAGACAAATATTTCTCTCTCTTACGTGAAGAAAACATAACATCATCCCTAAACCAGCAAGCCATGCGGTCTTTCCCTCCAAAAACCAAGACAGTTCGTCGACGCAACCGTGATGGAAGGCATTTCCGGTAACGGTATCCCGGCACTCAGTCGGCAATGGTTTACGCAACCGTATGTAGTCTCTGGGTCCGTTAGCTCCACAGCATCCGATCTATGTTATTTGTCGCGTAGAAATACATAAATTTAATTAAACATTTAGATATAAGCCAGTTTTTTCTTCCATGATAGTCTCTCTTACAGTTTCCTGAATTAGTCTGAGAATGCGACTCGCCATCTCCTCGTGGGAGTTAGTAATGAGAGTGTACATAGACCGCTCAATAATTGGTTGAATCTTGCTGTCATACGTTGAGTAATCGAGGATAACAGAAATTCCAGCTAGACCGCAGATGAAAGAAAGCGCTTGAAGACCTACGTGCTGTAGAAATGGATGAGAAAAATTAATTTTCAAAAATCTTGATAAGATAAATTGTTTTAACTTTAAATTATTTAATTATTAAAATAAAACAAATCTCATATTTCAGTATGTTTTGACTCGATTATTGAATTATATACTTGATATGAGAGTATCGTTAATTTATATAAAATTAAGGAATAAAAATCTTTTTTAATAATGCGTTGATTAAAAAATAAGATCAAGCAGTTTGAAAATTAATTTAGTAAAAGAATTTTTTTCTAATTCTAAATTATTTTTAAATTATTATTTTCTTCTAACATTGTCTCAAATTGAAAATAAAAATGCTTACAATGAATAGAGCCAGTATGTTCTCCATAAGAACAGCAGCACAACCGATGAAAGCAATAGCCATGACAATAACGGAAGTAGCAATTAGAACGTAAATTCCGATGTAAAATTCATACATATTCAGAAACTCAACCCATTCTTCGAGCATTGGTTCGAATCGCATCCAAATCGACAGCACAAACATCGCACAACCGAGAATCTTTTACAAAATAAAAACAATTTTTATTAATTATACGTCAAAGATCAAAAATTAAAGAAAATACATCAATTATATATTTCATTTTTGTTGCAAGTTATCTTTTCACTTATTTCACTTTTTTTCTCAATTTATCTTCTTTGTTTTTACTATGTACGTAATTTAAATTGCTTTTGTTTATTCAAAAACTCATGTAACTAAAATTTAGCTTTTTAATTCACAATTAAAAATATCATATCACATTATTCACTATCACAAGTACCTACACAAGACGACGCAATCATCACGATAAACTTTGCACACCTACCCATACTATTGTGTTCAGACAAAAGATGGTGAATTTGATGCAGCCGATTTGCTTCTCTAGCTGCGGCCCCGAACTTTTGCCTATCGCCATCCTCGCGGAAAATTTTTCGCAAGTTTACGCTTCAATAAATTGCTATTTCGGGATTGGGACGATGCAACAAAAATGTAATTCACCGATCGAGAACAGGTATCGTAGTATCATCGCTTACGTTGCGACGCTTTATCACTGGTAAATATGAGAGAGATAAGTGGATAAGGGCGTACTAGATAAAAAATAACACACATCTCTGATATGAATCATTTTTCGTGATATTGATATATATGTGTAACTTTTCTAAAACTTCAGCAATTCTTAATCAGCGTAGGTAAGATAATGTTGATTCGATGAATAAAAGATTAATTATAATCAAGTGTGATATAAATTAATCAGCTTCAAATGCAACAAGTAAAACACGTGCGGTTGCATAAACCGATATCGAGCCGTGTTTTATTTACAGTATCTGTTATAGAAAATCATAATTATAAAAATACTTTTGATTAATTTGTGCTTGGCAATATATAAATTACAAAAATCTATTGTCGTTCCCAGCCACGTTCATTCTGAAATGAATAAAATCGCAAGAAGTTAATAGAAATCCTCCTCCGTGACCTTCGATCCCGACGTTTGATTCTTGATCTGTTCTTGATTATAATACATATCCGCGACCTGCTGGGCAGACGTGGCCTCCTCGCAACTCTTATCCTCGCGGATTCTGACAAATCGCGGAAATCTCAACGATATTCCCTTCTCCGGATCAACCTGAACGAAACGAAATTGTTGTTATTTACAAATTTACCTCATTATCTCTTTGCTTCACTCACTATTCCAACGGCCGCCTTGTGAACGGGTGAGAGGGAGAGATCGGCGCATTTGATCTCCCAGATTTGAACCGGCTCGAACCAGTGATCCGGCTCGTGGCTACTATCGAAGCGGTAGTACGATTTCGCCTGAGGTATCATGTGATCTTTCAAGAATTTCGTGTAATTCTCTAGGTCTTCATCTTTAAAGCCTGTGCCGATCTGATCGCAAGGAAGCAGTACACATTAATACGAAGTAAAATGCAATATAAAGAAAACAAAGTTTAACTTGCAAAATTTATCAAATTTTCAATATTTAAGGTCTTGGATATAAAAATTATTTGTAAACATAAAAATGACAATTTTGCGTTAATTGACGTTCGTAACATTAAATAAGAAACATACTTTGCAGATGCTCTGATACTCTTCGTTTTCCTGATCGTAACAAGCCAAGAGAAAACCGCCGTATGTGCCGGTCCTCTTTCCTTTGCCGGTGTAACCGCCAATCACAACCACGTCGAGCGTATCGCCGACGCTGTCCAAGTAATCCTTCTTCAGTTTCAACCAATTTCTCGAGCGCTTCGCGATTTCGTAGGTTGCCTCTTCCTCCAATGTTTTTACCATTAGGCCTTCGCAATTTCCCTTTACGGACTCGTTGAGAAAATCTTCCACTTCCTCCATCGTCGTGGTATCCATGCTATTAGCGAACTTCCACTCGCCTTCCACTTCTTTGAAGTGCTTCTTCAACAACTCGCGGCGTTTCGAAAAGGGCATCTTCACCAACGGCTCGTCGTTCAAGTACAACAAATCAAACATGAACACGCATACCTGCACTTTAATGTCCTCCTCGTTGGCGTCCTAAAAAGAACGTTTGCATTTATGCAAAATAATAAGAAATCAAAGCTTTGCACGTAGAAAAAGAAAATTATAAGTATAATAATTATCAGAATAATGGCAACTAAGATTATGCACAATCGCAACAATAATAAATTTAATCATATCTCTTTCTTGCAAATTACCTTTCGTTTTCTGGTACTAAGTACTTGAAACGGCAAGATCTGATTCTTCTCTTTGTCCCAGGCGACCGCTTCGCAGTCGAGTATGCAATTTTTCACCGAATCGCCGCGAGTATTCTTAAATCGGTTAATGATATCCGGATACTTGCTAGTATTGTTCTCTTGATTCCTACTGTAAATACTAATTTTGCCGTCGTTCGAAACGTGTATCTGCCGAGTGTTTCAACAGATAATTAATTAAAACTTCTAATCTTTCACTTTATATTTTTTCTGAAACATCTTAACCTTCACATGCAAAGTTTCTGAAATAAAAACAAACAAAAACCTGTGCTCTTTCCCCGTCGTACTTCCACTCGCACGTGAATTTCAAGCCGTCAAATCGCGTGAGAACTTCTTGAACACCTTTTGTGGGATGCGCCAGCATAGGTTTCAAAGGTATTCCAGGAGTGAGCTTGCACTTATCGGGTAGAGCTTTAACGCCGTCTTCCAGCAGAACAGGAATTATAATGTCATAGTTTGGACATTCGCTGTAACAAAATCAGTTTTTAAAAAATGTGTTTTTAAATATTCTGAATAACAATTCCGAAGTAATCTTACCAATAAGTTGTCTTCAATATAAGCGCTATTTCGTCATATCGCTCTTTGAAGCGATCCTTCGACATTGTTTTGCTCATGTCCAGATTGTCTGGTGGGTAAGTTTGTTCCGGTGGCGTGGTTGCGCAAGCTAGAGCCAACGCCTGAGAGCAACGAAAAATATCCGTTAATAATATCGACTAGGATAGCAACATTCCGAAAGACTTACCTGCAAAACGGATTGCTCTGCCAGTCCAATGCGAAGTTTCCCGGCTAACGATCTAACAAGATATCTCGCCTCGCTATTACGGCACGCCATAAATAGAGTCTGAATCTTGTCCAACTTCTTTCCTAAAGACTGAAAGAAATCTGAGTGAGTTTATAAAAAAAAATATTCGCTTGATTTTCTTTCAAAACAAAACGTGTGGTTTTAATTGTGACATTGAGTTCAAAAACATTCTGTTATTGTATATATCAAACACATACAATCTAAGAAAAATTAATTACCGCCTGCCCTGTCATTTGAGCGATCTCTTTCAGCTTGGAATATACATTCGAAACTGTCAACGGCGCTGGTTGAAACATAGTTCTCTGATTAGATCTACTGCCTTCGGCTACGAGCCCGCAATCGCCGACCTTCTTTACATCGGCTTTAACTTGAGCCAGCGTTCTTCCAGTGCACTGCGCTATCGCCTTCATTAGATTCGTGTCGGCAACTCCGAGCTCAATTCCTACAGTGCAAAAAACATTGATATAAATATAAAGCAAATATAAATATGTACTTATATAGTGCCAGTACTCACCTTCGTATGCCGGCGCAAGTTGATTAAGGCACAAATACACACTCGGCAAAAGATCCGTCGGACTCAGGACTATGACAGATCGGAAATAATTCGATAATATCTCTATTATCTTCAGCCTAGCGCTCGTCTCTTCAATGAGTTCCAAAGTGCGCGTGAACGCGCCATATGGCGTTCTACAAGCAAATTGTTACATTTAAAAACGTTTTATTATTATTTACAAATTCTTAAATCTACTTTATATAATTCCAACTTACTTATCTCCTTGTTTCCAACACGCACTATTTATCGGATCGTACTTAGATGCACTGGGATTGTAAGACTGACTGTTCTTTGTTTCATTTGCTTTTTTATCATTTTTTTCGCTATTTGTATTATTTTCTTTCACTGTGCTAAGATTTACTTTCTTGTTTTTTGCATCCTTATCTTTTACATCCTTACTTTCTGCATCTTTATCATTTTCCTCAGATACTATAATAAAAAACGTTAAAATGTTGAAAAAATGACAAGTGTATACTTAGAGCATAATTGAATAAAATAAAGATATACCTGATTTTGCACAAGACTTTGCTTCATTTTCTGTATCATCTTCCTTTACTGTGCTAAGATTTATTTTCTTCTTTTTTGCATCCTTATCTTTTGTATTATCATTTTGCTCAGATACTAGAATAACATATTGAAAAAATGATGCATGTATATTTCAAAAGCATAACATAATTGAATAAAATAAAATAATACCTGGTTTTGCACAAGACTTTGCTTCATTATCTGTATCATTTTCCTTTACTGTACTAAGATTTATTTTCTTCTTTTTTCCATCTTTATCCTTTACATTATTATTTTGCTTAGATACTACAATGACAACATGTTGAAAAACAAAATGACACACGTACATTTCAAGCATAACATAATTGAATGAGATATAAATACCTGGCTTTGCACGAGACTTTGCACCTGGAGAAGGAGTTTTGGAAGCAGTCTTGGGTTTCTTAAGATTAGTGTCCAAGTTCTTCTTCAAGGGAGAACTACAGTTTTCAGAACAGTACAATGTAATAAATATATAAACATTTCTATAAGAAAAAACATTATCAACAATAACAGACAAAAAGTTCTTCTTAAAAGAATTTAATAATCACCTGACAGGTTCAGTACTGTTGTCTCTCTTACGTTTTCCATTCCCCAACGCGTCCTTCTTCTCTGACAAGTCATTGCTGTTGGTTGTATGTATCCGGTTAAATATGACAGTAAATCGACTGCGAGCCGCGGCCGCGAACTCGAGACGTCGAGTCCGCAAAGCCAGCGACCAAGTTACGTGCGACCAAGTCGCGAGGATTTTTAACATAATTATTTTTATAGAGATAATGTTTTTATAGTGCGATTTACCTCTCTGAGTTATCCTGATTTGAACTCTTCTCCTTGGACGATATTCTACTGAAGAAGGAACTGAAAAGGATCGAACGAACACACAACAAAATTGATTAAATTATCGGAATATCACGCTGTGACAAGTTTAACTGTTATTAATGTTATCTTGAGTAATTCAAACACGTTATTATTGCAATATTTTACTCACTCTATACGACGCTGTGTCATTGTCGCGCTTTTCACGCGCATTAACGCGCAGTTGAAAGATTTCCCGCGTTTATCTGACAACTCATAGGTTAGATCCCATTTAAAGGTCATTTCTCGCGACAATCGCAATCGTAGACCGGATCCACAATGTCCAATCGCATTGGTCGATTTGAGTTCCGAAGCGACCAATGAGCTTAAATATCGCAGCGTGGACAAGAACGTATAAAATGCGCCTAAAACCGCTCTACTTCGAAATCAAAGAACAAAAGTTTCGTCACATTGTGAATCTTGTTCGTTCACGAAAAATACACAAACATGCTCGGTAGATTGATCTCCAGCATATTCCAATCCATACCGTAAGTTTCTGGATCTCTATGTACTTGTTATTTCAGAATAACCTTAAAGTAGATATCTATTGTAATAAAAGACGCAATTATTGGTTTTTCTTAAAAATGACAATTTAAAAGACGTAAATTATTACTTTTTATCAAAAATTAAATCAGTCAAAATCAATGAAACACAATTCATCCGTAGCGTATAATTGTTTTCAGACGGACAGGCGTCTCGAGCCAAATTACCGTGAACGTAACACCAATTTGGAGCCCGTGGAGTTTGACATCTGTGAGAAATACCGTGAGATATCATTTTCCTCACCCTAACGAACGAAAACGTATCAAGAGACACGGCTGGTGGGCCAGGCTGAAAACACCAGCTGGCAGAAGAATCCTCCAAAGACGAATTTTACAGGGCAAACATGTGCTCAGTCATTGATCACACTCTTACTTATTCAATTAATATAAGAATGTAACAACAAATACATATTTACTTGTTAGCCAAATAAAGATCTTTTTTTTATTACAATTTATAGCGAGACATTATATGGTAATTACCTATCGATTTCATGTATTATCCACATATAGTCTCTGCTTTTGTTACTACTTCGTTATTATTTACTGTTTCTTGCTCCGAACTAGCATCATCCACCGCACACGCATTCTTGAACATTAGTTGTTTACAAGTCCAATCAAAAGGATGTATTATCGGCGCTTCCAATATTAAATCTTCCTTCTTCTTGCCAAAGGAAGGTAAAATTACGTTTCTCATATGAACGTGAGTTGGAATAATCTCTTGTTGACTTTCTTTCACGTTCAGCAAATTTAATAATTCTTTGTTTATCTTCGGGAGATTCAGAGTGGATTCAGCGAACGGATCAACTTTCATCCACGTTCCCATCATTTCATAAACTCGCGATCCGTGATAATTGTCACCAAGAATCGGACTGTACAACATAGTGGATGCAAACAGCCTGATGCTATGCCACTTTCTTGTAGACGCGTCGATTTCTATCAGAGAACTCAGATTGTATGTTGAATTGGATAGAATCTTGTAGTTTAAATTCAGAATTTTAACGTCACCTCTTTTAATCGCGTTGTTGTGCCATTGCGTAACAATAACGGGCTGAAATATTGATCAATTTTTGCAAACAATATACACACAAAACAGATGTACCGCACATTTTCACAATGATATACCTTTTTGCCTCCCTTCGGCGATGTTTTCAAAACTATTGCCAAGCGATGCTTTCCACTGATGGTGTTTGGAACTCGAGTTGTGACCACCCAGTACTTTCTGTATAGCCCATGTGCAACTCGTTTTCTTGCTTTGTCTACTTGCTCGCATACTTTGTTATCAGTTCCAAAGATGTAGATACCAGTCATATACCTGTATTGGGATTGAGACAAGCAGTTTGTGACAGAAATTGAACAAAAGAAAGAAAAGAAAAATGAACTCGATATACTTTTCTGCTCCCATACAAGGTATTAGTTGTGGTACATCTAATTCTTTTGCAAGATAGGGGAGAACATTTTCTATGCTATAATTTACTTCTCCCACAATCATGTGATAAGTTTTTGACTTGTTCTCAAATTGGTTCTGTTGCTTAACATTATTTACAGCTATGCCATATGGTTTATTTATTGCAATTAATCCATCTGAAAAACATTTGCATGTTAATACAGAAATATCTTAATATGTAAAGTGTTTTTATCAATTATTAACATATATATAATACTATAAGAAAAATAATATCAAATACAATATTATTTTTCTCACACATAAAAAAGTAATATTAAATAACTTGATATAAATATTGTACCATCAAATTGATGTCAGTTTCTCAATCTGGTTACAACTCAGTGCACTATTATAAAAAACAAAGATTAATCTATTTCTGTAAGAAATAATATTATTTACCCTTATTGTAAATAACGTTTTTCAATAAGTTTTCTGCAAATTTCTTTTCCGACCTCCACGGATGAATCTGGCGGTATGGATGAATTTCTTTCTTTTGTTTTGGTAATGTGTATTTCTCATTGGCAGTGCAATATCGTCTGCAATACGTATGAAACGCTGCTGCAAACTCGTTGATTCGCCTATTTGCGAAATTTATTGCATTTCTCATGTTTCCCACGAAACAGTTTCCTCTCTTTCTCTTTTGTCCTTTCTCTTTTACTAATCTCTAACAAAATACAATACAAATATAAAATTAACAACTGGTTAAATTTTCAACGTGTTTTTTTTAGTATTATTGTAGCGAGTTTTTTAGCACGTTAATATTAATTTTTAAAATAAAATATTGAACATGCTTAAATGTAGACTTTTTAATTCTCACTTGGACGTCGGTTTTACAAACATTTAATCAGAGAGATAAGATCGATGAAGATCAAATGTAAAATACTTGTTTAAAAACAAACGAGCACAATAAGTTACAATATCAGCTTTCTTGTTGTTGACATGTGCACTTGTTCCTAACCTAACCTAACCTAACCTAACTCAACCATAATACCAGCAGAGAGAAGCCTGAGAGCGGCCAGGCCCAGAAGAATTTTTACGATCGCTTTGCCGTTCCGCAAGTCAGCGCAATGTCCACGGGTGGTGCACATTGGCAACTACGTAGTCATGTCCACGA